>PISW01009548.1:0-59572 GCA_004023785.1 Mungos mungo | reverse complement strand
CCACCTCGGTGCCGTCTGTAAACGCGGGGGACCCTCACCCAAGACGCCGGGCAATGACACAGACGCACCTCTCGAGGGCAGGAGCGGCTCGGGACACAGAACCCGGCGGTGTGTGAACCGGATCTGTGTCCCTGAAACCACCCCGAAGCGGTGGTGGCCGCGCACAGGGGCGGCTCGCTGCGGCCGCGGCCCTCACCTGGCTGCAGCTGGTTCAGCTGGATCTGCTGGGGCGCGGTGAGCACGATGCGGCTGTGAGGCTGCCGGAGCGCGACCATGGGCGTCTGCGTCAGCGTCACCTGCGGCGGCCGGATCAGGGCTCCGGGCTTGGGCGGCTGCTGGATGACCTGGGGCAGAGCCACGGGCCCATCAGCACCCCGGCCAGGCCCTGGACACCCATGTCTGCGCCACACCAGAGGCGAGCTCCGGGGGCACATCTGCACGTGGGGCCTGAGGTCGGGCCAGGACGAGGCAGACTGACCCGGCGGCCTGGTGTGGAACACGTGCCTTCCCCACCCCAGATCTCAGCAGCAGGGGTACGGCCGTGGAGGCTTCGGGGCGTTTTCCGTCCCGCACGGGGCCTATAGGAGAGGTGGGTCGGATTGCCCACGGCCCGCCCTGCACTTGGCTCTCAGGGAAGAGCCCCTCCTGTAGCCTCCCCATGGGCCGCCCGCGCCCACCAGCCGAGGCTGGCTGGGAGACGTCCCGGAGCAGAGACCGGCCCGGCTGGTCCCTGCCGCCCCCAGGCCTGCTCGGCGCTGCGCCCCCAGAGCTCCATCCCGCCTCTGCCTGTGCCCCAGGGGCCCCGGTCTGACCCTGTGCCCAGCCCAGCGCCCCGTGTTAGGAGACGCTGCCCAAACCAGGGTCGCTTCTAAAGATTATTGATCACAAAGGTGATCCGGTGGGCGTGCCCGGTTTTCAGAGACACTGGCCGAGGGGACAGGCTGGTGCCCTGCGACCAAACTGTTTCTGCAACAAACCCGTGAAATCGACCTCTAAGGGAGGAGGCATGACAACTACTACCGGTCAGAGCCCGGTTCTGCCACAAACTCGGGAGAAACCACGCTTCTCCTCTCCCTCGGCTTCGGGATCCGGGAACAGACCAGACTCAAGCCTGACCTCACCGCTGCGCCCAAGCGCAGTGCAGAAGTGACCCTGTGGGTCAGCACAGCCTCTGACCATAACCAGGAACGCGGGTCAGGTCATCACAACCAGGACCCATCCCATCGGGTTCTCGTCAGGAGAAGGCCCTTTTGTGCAAAGTAGCTCTGGAGGTGGGGCAGCCCTGCAGTCACAGCCCTGCGGCCCTGGCATGAAAAGCCATCCTCTCTTGCGCACCCCTGGCCCCCGGCCCCGAGGACTGGCCGCTCTCACCCCCACGTCAGCACGCCTCCCTCCCACCCGTGGACGCAAGACAAAGGCTTCCCCGGAGCAGATGGGCACGGGGCCCCACGGACCCTGGCGGTTCACCCCGTTGTCACCTGGCCGCTACGACAAAGCGCAACCTGCTATCAAGCGACGAGAGCGCCTGCCCCGCGGGGGGTTTCAACGGACTGGAAAACAACAAAATCCCTCTAAAATCACAGAAGCCAACTGCCCTTCCAGGTTTGGGGAGCACACTGCCTGTGGGAGCACATTCAGAATGAACCCCTCTTGCGCCCGGATGAGCCGACGGGCTGAGTTTCCAACTCATGATCTCAGCTCAGGTCACAATCTCACGGTTCGTGAGTTTGAGCCCCACGCGGATGGCACGGAGCCTGCTTGGGGTTCTCTCCCTCCCTCTCCCTGCCCCTCTCCTGTTCACACGGTCTCTCTCTCTCGAAATAAACACACTTTTAGAAACAGAAAACAACTAACACGCAGCTCCTCCCAGCGAAGACTGCCCTCCTCTCGCCGCCAAAGTCCGGACACGACCCACACCAGAAATCAACCATCAGCGGCCTGCAGCCGTATGTCACCAAGACGCACACGTGGCTGCAGAGCTGGGTTCAAGGCCGCGAGACAAAAGCCCCACAGAGCCCCTGCCAGAGCGGTCTGTGGCCAGGCACACGCTTTCCTGACTTGGGGCCACTGCTCCTGATCACCTATAACGTCCCGCGCAAGTTTCACTACAGATGCGCGGCGCCCACCGGAAGCACCAACGCCTCCCGCCGAAACCGGGACGGGCAGGACGGCGCCTAAGAGCCACCAGCTCGCTCCGTCTTCCCGGGGGACGAGCCACCTACAAGCGGGGCCCCCGCCCCTAGTTCGCGCCAGGACCCCGCCCGCGCCCCGGCCACCCTGCCTGCCTGCGGGGCCCCGCTCTGGGCCGCGGCCGGGCTGCGGGAGAGGTGGGCACGGGGGTGACGGGCCAGGCTCTCGCCTTCATACCAGCGGCGTGGGCTGCCCCCGCTTGCCAACGCCAACCTGTGTGGGCTGCGTGAGGCTGATGACGGGGGGCTGGAGGGCGCTGGTCACGGCGGCCGCCGTCTTCCCGGCCGTGCGCTGCACCGAGCTGCTCAGCACCACGGCCGTGAGCGCGGTGGTGGCCTGCGAGGCGGGCGGCGGCTGCTGCTGGCTCTGCTGGATGAAGGCCGCGGAGTCGGGCGTCAGCTGCCTCAAGGCGGGCAAGCTTCTCTGGGCGGGAAGACAGACGCAGGGTCGGCGGCGGGCGGGCGGCCGGGCTCCCTCCGCACGAACCCGGACACCTCCCGCTCGGCGTCCCCTGCTCGACCACGCGGGTCTGGGCGTCGGGGGCAGGGGGAGGGGCAGCCACGCTCACGAACCCCCAGCCCCACCAGGATTACTCTCCGAAAGAATCGGCTAAAATTTGTTCAGAAACAAGACAAGAGTGGTATTTTTGAAACGCTCTAAAGAATGTCATGGCGGCAAAAGTTACCTAAGAGGGCCGGCCTGATGCCTTTGAACCCCAACCCCACCTGGCGAGCACGGCCCAGCGGCCACGGAAAAGCCTCCTGACGGGAAGCCTGACAGGCGCCACCGGGCACCTGAAACCCACAGACCCACAGGGACCCCTGGGCGCCTCCCCTCCCCTCCCCCAGGCCCACGGCAAGCTGCTGGCGCGGCGCTGCAGGGGACCCTGCATTTACCTTCAGGAAAGGCACAAGGTAAGGTTGAGGTGAAGAATTAAGTTCTCGGTATAACCTACTGGTGAAATCTTCCGCTTCGATTTTTCCATCCTAAAAAATAAAAACCATAAAGAAATCCTCCCATGAACGCAAGTTAACACTCCTCGGTTCAGCAGTGCTCCGGTGCCCTGTTGGCAATCCGTCCTTTCGGACGGGTCTTTCGTGGGGCACAGGTGACAGCACAGGACAAGTCAGGGACGTCTTTACAGGAAGAGGCGACCTACGCTGAGACCCCCAAGTCCCCGGGAGGAAGCCCGGGGCGGGAAGCAAGAGCCCAGACAAGAGACAGACACAACTCGGTTCTGGAACCCGAAGCGTGTGTGGCCTCAGGGTGGGGAGGTGAGGAGAGGCGGGCAGGGGCGGACCATGCTGAGAGCAGGCCCCACAAGGAGGGCTGCCGACACCCGGGGTCCCACGGGAGAACCTGAGCTCCTGCCCAACTCGGGCCCTCTTGTCTGGGGTTTTACCAGCAGCCTGGCCCTAAGTAACGCCAAATTCAGAGGGAGCATCCAGGGTGCCAGGAGGCCCCGTGAGAAGGGCGGAACGGGGGTCCCAGTGCCCCGCCGGGAGCACAGCCGGGCGGGGGCGGGGCCAGAGGGACTCGAGAGCCAGCCGGCTTCTTCAGGGAGAGGGGACAGGCCACGGACAAGGGACTGCTGGGATGAACGGGAAAGGCGTTTATTTCATTAGCAATTTTCATTAGAAGGTGAAATTGTTACAATTTAAACAAACAAGGGGCGCCTGGATGGCTCAGTCGGTTGAGCATCCAACTTCGGCTCAGGTCTTAATCTCCCAGTTAGTGGGTTCGAGCCTCGCGTCGGGCTCTGTGCTGACAGCTCGGAGCCTGGAGCTGTTTGGGAATCTGTGTGTGTCCCGCTCTCTGCCCCTCCCCTGCTCACACTGTTTCTGTCTCGATAATAAACAAACATAAAAAAATTTAAGAACAAACAGAAAGCCAGGAACTGTGCCTTCTCACGAGAGGGGAGATAAGTTTTCAACTCTACGTTCCCTGGAAATACTCGGGTGTGTGTTCTACGCAACTGCCGCCAGCAGGAGCACGACTCCCGTCCCTCCCAGACCAGAACCGGGGTGGCCCGTGGGCAGGGCCAGGGCTCTGCGAGGGGCTGTCCCGCCGCCCGTCCCCCCGGGCAGACGCGCCCCTGCAGCAGAGGCCGGAAGCGTCCACGGGCCCAGCTGTCACGGCACCTGGCTTCCTCAACAAACAAACCGAGAGCAGAGCGAGGAGGAGGGACCCCGAGGCCAAAGGAGACGGAGCAGACACTGCCCGCGGCGGAGGGGCCCCGGGGAGGCCCTGTGGTTGCAGGCCCGTCCCGCCACGCTGGCGGTCGTTACCAAGAGCCCCTCCGTGCCAGTCACGGGCCCACACAGGGCGGGTGCAGCCCGCACGAGATCAGGCGGGAACTGGTCACCGCGGCAGCACAGGCACGGGCCGCAGACGTCACCAGGCTCTGCTTTCCGCCTCGCACGGGCTTCAAACGGGAAAGCAGAGAGAGGCGAGAAAGAGCCTCAAAGACCCGCCCAGTCGGGTGTGTTTACAAACGCTCCTGAGGCAACGGGCCGCGTCCACGTGGCCTTGGGTGGCCCCCAGGCCGCCTGTCGAACAAGCGCTCAGAGCCACGCCCTCTTACCAGTAGGTTCTGGACCAGTTCCTTCACGTTAGCAGCTGTCTCTGTAGACTGTTTACCGGATGAGGCCAGTTTTATTAGCGTAGATAGAAAATTTTTACATTTCTTCACGTTTTCCATGGTTTCCTGGAATCAGATTAGAAAGACACAGGGGCAAAGTCTTACAAAGGCAGGTTTCATCACAGCCTCTGGGTTAACGGAAATGCCTATAAGAAACCCATTTCTTCTCTAAACTTCTTTCCAGAAAACACAGTGACTCTCGGGGCTGCTGAGCGGTAGAAGTCGGGACGTGTGCCATCTGGCTGCGCCAACGGGGCACAGCGGAGCTCGCCCCCATCAGTCAGGAGCCCCGCCCCCGGGGACGTAATGGGCACAGAAAAGCCGATGCCCACGTAAACGCACAACGAAAGGAATTAAACTCAGACGTGGCTGCAAAGCAGGAGAGGGGTCTAAACACAGCAGGAGCCTGCAGGTCACAGACACGCACGGGACGCCACTGGGAGTCTAGCGGGGACACGGCTCTGCTCCATGCCCAGCAGCTCCTGCAGGTGCCACGGGCCACGGCCTCAAATGCCACTGTTTGGACTTCTGTCACTATGAATTTCCGTGCGGCCTGAAAGCCTCGAGCAGGGGGACAGGGCCTTCCCGCCGCCCCGCACCCGCTGGGAGAGGCCGAGGTCCCCGGACCGTGCTTGCCCCGCGCGGCTCTACCCTGCAGAAGTGGGGGCCGCATGCCGCCAGAAGGCCCCGCGAGGCTCCTGTCTCCCCCCCGCAGGCGCTCTCACCGTGGCAGCCGTGGAGGTGGCTGTGGCCCCTGGGACCGCTCGCTGAGGCGTCCCCGTCTGAACAGTCGTGGCCGTCCCGAGGGAAGTTGTCTGGGCAGCGCCACCCAGGACCAGCTGAGGCTGCGAGAGTCCGGAGGCAAGGTAAACAGAGGCCCCCCCAGAGATGGCCCCACGCCCCCAGAAAAGAATGAGACCCACAGCAGTGGCGCCCTGGACAAAGCGCGCGGACACCGGAGCCCCGGGGACAGCGCCCCGGCCAAACACCGGGGACGGGGAGCCCAGGCAGGGCAGAGCCTGGCTGGCGGGGGCCGGAGCCGGGAGTCACAAACGGCCACCAGCGTAAAGCATCTCTCCTCTCAGAAATCAGCAGCAAAACGGAGAAACTACAACTGGAAACGTGTCCCCTGGTTCGTGCAAAAGCCAGTGGCAGGAAGGGCCAGTCCTCCCGCGGGGCCTCCACCCGCATCACCGGTGCGCCCCGGCCACCGGGCCTCATCGAGAAACATCTCAGGGCAGATGTGAGCAATTGGCAGGGAGCAGGGGAGGGGAGGGAGCAAGGGCTCCAGCGACCCCCACGGCGACCCCCGCGGCAGGACCATTACTGCTCGGTGTGCGACACTCTTCCAGGTGATGGGTCCAGCCTTCAACCCTTCCCCCCCAGGCCTCTGTGCGTCCCCCCCAGCATGGCCGCCCCCCGCCCCGAGGCCCTGCGAGGGGGGAGCCGGCCATGGCGAGCCCTCTCCTCCCCGCCCCTGTGCTGGCTCACTGCTGACGTTCCTGGGGATTACCGCGAACATCACACACACCCCGGGGAGGGAGGCTGTGTGGAAGGGCACATGGAGCCGCGCCTCCAGGGCCTGCGTAGCCTTCGCCTCGGACCGCACTACCTCCCGCCCGCACCGCCAGCTCCAGGGCCTTCCCGGGGCGGCTCCCCCGCGGGGGCACGGCAGGCACGCCACACACCAGCCAGGCCAGGCGGGGGCCGCGTCTGGGACAGCCACCCTCTCCCGGCCGCTCCGAGGACAAGTCCGCCACTCGGCTCCCACCTGTCCCACCGCTTCAGGCACAACGTCCTTGCTGCAGACGCGGAAGACGAGGGGCAGCCAGAGCGAAGGGCCCCCCGCCCCCCCCCCGCCAACCGTCCACACCACCCTCGCCTGGGTTTCCTCATCTGCGAAATGGGAACCGCGCCCGCCCACAGCAGTGCAGTGGGGGTCACAGGACAGCCGGTGACACAGCGCGGCTGACGCTGAGCACCGCGATAGACGCACAAACTCCTCACGAGCCGAGCAGCTTCGAGCCGCTGCCTCCAGCACCCCAGCCCAGCGCCTGCTCGGGGCCCCTCTCCTTCCCATGGCCTCGGACGCCAACAGGCAACGTTTCTAGGGGGCCCGATTCGTTCCTGGCCAAGGGCACAGGCCTCGGGGACGCAGGGCGGCCAGCAGCCACACACGGGCCCCGACCCCCTCCCTCGTCAGTGCCCCACTGAGGCCGATGTGAGAATCACACCCATCAGCACACCCGCATCAGGAGCCCCCCATTCTCAGACGAGACCCCCCAGCCTCACCCCTGCACCTACAGGCCGGTGGGCACTGCACCCGAACTGTCCACACTGCAGGCTCCACCGCTTCGCAGTCAAAGTAAGAAGGTGGATGCTCCTGAGGGGCCTGCGTGGCCCACTAGTAATTTCAGCTCAAGTCATGATCTCACGGCCCGGGGGTTCGAGCCCCGTGTCTGTGCTGACAGTGCAGAGCCAGCTTGGGATTCTCTCCCCCTCTCTGCCTTTCCCTCCCCTCCGAATAAACAGTTTTTTAACAAAAGGTGGGGCACCCGTACGGTTCAGTCAGCCGAGCGTGACTCCTGATCTCGGCTCAGGTCCTGATCCGGGGGTCGAAGGATCTCTCCCTCCGCCCTCCCCCGCTCACATGTGCACACACGCACTCTCTCAATTAAAAGAAAAGTTTTTTAAAGATTAAGGTGGTTATTTATAATTATGCCTCTGGCACAGGGAGGAACTTTTTTTTCTTTTTAAGTTTATTTCTTTATCTTGAAAGAGAGGGTGAGGGAGCGAGAGAATCCCAAGTAGGCTCCACACTTGAGTGCAGAGCCCGACGCGGGGCTCCATCCCAAAAACCGGGATCATAACCTAAGCTGAGACCAAGAGGGAGCCACCCAGGCGCCCCAGGGGGCGCTTCTGAAACGCTGCTGTGTTAAGTTCCGTACAGCTTCAGTAAAGGCCTGACCTATCCTGTGCGAGCCGTCAGAGAAGACCCAGCCCTCGGGACGCTTCCTCCCGAGGCTCCGCTCCACAGCCGGCCTCCCCCCGCGAGGCCCAGCCTCCACGCAGGGCGCTGCTCCGACGGCCGCCTCACCTGCACTCCGGCCGAGCGCTGCAGCGCCGTGGCGGGCTGTACCGTCGTCTGGGCCTGAGACACTTGCTTGATGATGGTTGTTGGGGTCACCTGCCGTGCAATGATCGGGGTCCCGGGTGCCTGAAAAATAAGGAAGCATCATCTAAAAGGAGCAACAAGTGACAGTGATTCCCCGCCCCCAGCACAGGCACGGCGACCCGCGGCCACGAAGGAGGCTGCCCGGGCACGTCCGGCCACAGGCCACAGTCAACCGAGGCACCCGCCTCACACCTTCCTTCCAGAGGGAGAGCGCGGGTGGAGATCTGTACGTGCTACAGTACCACCACCACAGCCCTCTGCACCCCAGGCGCCCAAACGTGGGCTCTCAGGAACACGATCTGGGAAGTCCGTCCCTGTGTGCATTTCCAGTCATCCCGGTCATGAGCACTAGAGAGGTGACACGCGGGCACCCCCCGGGGCCTACAGATGAGGCCCCTGTGCTGCGGAGCAGGAGGCGAAGGAGACGGAAACGGCCCGCTGACACTCCACTCGACAGAAAGACGGGGCCGGTCCTGAGCACGTGGCGCAGACACGGGTGGATAGAGGGTACCACGCACAAGTGACAGTGACACCACGGGTGTCGCCCGCCTGCATCTCACTCCACACCCGCCCCGCGGGCCTTGAGAACGCCGCCCTGAGCGGCCTTGGACGGTCAGCGAGGGGCGCTGGGGAGTCTCCCAGCACAGCCGCGCCCTTGTCTGCAGCGCGGGCCTCCACCTCCAGAGGGAACGCGGCCGAAGTCAGAGGAGGAGGAGTCAGTGCTCAAGCCCCTTCCGGCCTCCACGGCAGTGACCAGCCAGCCAACCAGGCGGAAAGGCACCGGGGGACGAGACGCGGGTGGCGTGCTGGCGCGCAGTGAACGGAAGTCGGGGTGCGGACACGACACGCCAGCACGGGGCCCACCCTCCGCCCGATCTCCAGGCCCGGGCGCCGTGGGTGCCGTGCCACACCGTCTCCTGACGCTCTCTCGCGCCTCCCCGACTAGAACACTGACGCACGCAGGGTTCGCTTTGCGGGAGAGGGGGCGGCGGACGGGATGGAGTCCGGGCGGTCTCGCGGAGCGTGGGCGCGAAGCCGGCACTCACCTGCACGGTAGAGATCTGGACGGGAGGGGCACTTGTGGGGGTTGCAGGGCGGGGCGCCATGGCGGTCTGAGGCTGGGTCTGCACGTGGGCCTGGGCCTGCATCTGGGCCAAGGCCTGCTGAGGGATCATTAACAACTGCCCGTTCTCGCTCCGCACGAGGACCATACCTGGGGATAGAGGAGACCTGGCGTCAGGACACGTGCCCCCCCCGCCAAGCTGGGGAAGGCGCTGACCCTACGGGGAGGGGGGAGCCGACCGGCTCTGAGAGCACAAGCAGACGCTGTGAGGCGCACAGGGCCGCACACTCGCCGACACAGACGGCGTCCAGGACAGAGAGACGTGCGAGGATTTCTTCACGGGACTCAGGCAGCAACTGAGTCTTTGGGAGGAAGTCAGACAGCGGAGCTCCCGCGGCCCCGGCACCTGCCCCACCAGGCGGAGGCGGGGCCTAAAGCGAGCGCCTCCCGGGAACGCGAGCCCTCTGACCGCTCTCGGGTGCGGCCCCACGGCACGTGCACACACGCAGGGACGGCTGCCAGCGAGGCAGCGCCGGACCTCAGCCACCGCGAAGCGAGGGCCGTCGGTCGGATTCAGCAGTGATTTTTTTAATTTTTTTAACGTTTTATTTATTTTTGATACAGAGAGAGACAGAGCATGAGAGGGGGAGGGGCAGAGAGAGAAGGAGACACAGAACCGGAAGCAGGCTCCAGGCTCTGAGCTAGCTGTCAGCACAGAGCCCGATGCAGGGCTCGAACCCACGATCTGACCTGAGCCGAAGTCGGAGGCTTAACCGACTGAGCCCACCCAGGCGCCCCTGGGCAGTGATTTTAGCCTCACGAACCGGAACACACTTATGGTGCAGATTCCACCAGAAACAGCAGTCTATCCCCACCGTCTCCCGGGACGGGGTGCGGAGGAAGCAGCCCGTCTGGGGTCCCCCTTCTCCCTGGAGGCACAACAAGCAGCGCCAGGGCTTTCCCTCCTGACCCAGACGGAGCTGGAGCAGCCCCAGTAACTCCGAGAGGAGCCCTGAACCCTGGGCCGCGGCTCCCTCGACACCCAGAACGACATGGAGAAGTAACAGCCCCCTCCCCCGGGCTCACAGCCACAACCCCTCAGTTACAAGAACCACACTGATGCCCACGAAGTGAGCTCCCTCCAAACATCCCTTTTACAACAAACCAGGCTGGAATTCTAAAACAAAGCAAAACAAAAACCAGCCGCCGAAACAGCTCTCTGCTAAACTCTCCCAGACCCGGGAGCCTGTTAGCACAGCGGGGACCCCGGAAGAGGAAACCTGGCCCGCTCCTCCTGATGCCAATCTCGCAAGGCCCACCGTCCCCTGGTCACCAGTCACCAGAGACCCCGCTCCCTCCTCATTACGCTCCCGGGAAGCCACTTGCCGATGCCGCCGAGGAGCAGGAGGCATGGCCGGGCCCCCAGCCACGAGGGCCCGTGGCTCCTGTGGCCTGGCTGGCGCCCTAGCTTCAAGCCTGCTCTGTCAGGGTGGCCGCGCACGCATGCGCTTTACCACCGGCTGCGGCTCCAATGAGAAGTTGCATCCGCAGAAACGTAAAGGACACGTGAGCCATAACCATCCCCGGACAGTGGCGTGGTGACCGACCGCGCTGATCAGCAGCAGCGGTGCGCTGGCCCCACAGGCCCGGGAGGAGAGGCTCCGCGCGCCGCGCAGCCTGCCCAGGGCTAGAGCAGAACCTGGAGAAGGGGTCGCGAATGTGGCCAGGAAGTGACCACGTAACTTTAAGCAGGTAACGTAACCGGATTCCGGCGTTACAAAGAGGTGCGAGCGGAGCAGTGAGAGAGACAGGCAGACCCAGCTGGACTCCTGGACCCCGGCCCCCGCGGACAGCCACTCGCTCCTGGGGCAGAGGGCGTGGGCCCGGTCCTGGGGCCCCGCTTCGCGCCCAGTCTCCCCGGCTACGGTGTGTCACAGTCACGGATTAGGTAAAACGCACGACAGCGAGGACATCACCGTGCTGACAGCTGCGTCAAACGCCCCGTTTTCATGACATTATCGCAGTCCCGGATCTTGTCCACGCTGCCTGTAACCAGTCACTTCAAACAGATAAGCAGCTGTGCCGCGTCTGTTCCTGCAAAGGCCAGGACACACAGGCCTGCCCCACGGTCACCCCGGAGGCTGCCCCTCACCACCCTCGCAGGTGCAAGGTGGGCCCCACCCCCCTCACAGACGCCGCCTAAGGCCACCTGCACGCCCGGGCCACCCAGAGGAGGACTGTGTGTCTACACGGCCACACCCTGGCAGCGTTGAAAACACAACGTCTGGGGCGCCCGGGGGGCTCAGTCCGGTGAGCATCCAACTTCGGCGCAGGTCATGATCTCACACGTCATGGGACTGAGCCCCGCGTCAGGCTCTGTGCTGACAGCTCAGAGCCTGGAGCTGCTTTGGATTCTGTGTCTCCTCCTCTGCCCCTCCCCCATTCACATTGTCTCTCTCAAAAATAAACATTAAAAATATTAAAAAAACACACACACAACATCCACTTAGGAAGACCCTTCAGAGCCTGCTCGGCCCCTGGGGCCGAGCCCCCACCCCCACCCCGCAATCACGGGCGAGGCCAGGAGCCCCTCCCACACCCCGCCCCAGACACAGTCACGCCCAAACCAGCCCGTCCGCAGAAGCCACAACCCTGACCTGGCAGACAGCAAAGAACCTGGGTTTTCTTAACAGTTTTAGTATCTTCCCCAGAATAGAGAAACTTGAGGAACTCCAAGACGTACGCAGAAGACCAACCTCCCGAGACCCCACGTCCTCTGGTGACGGAACCGCAGTGAAGACGGCGAGGCCGCGGTGTCGCTGCGCAGCCCGCGTGGGCTCCTCACTCCTCGGAGCGCCGGTCCTGACGTGTCGTCCAACACTCCTCAAAAACACGACTTTCAGTAGCTACGTAATATTTCATCCAAGACGTATTTAAGAATTCTTTATTGGTTGGGATATTGGGCTATTTTCTATTTTTCGCTGCTGTGAAAGCTCAGATTCTACAACGACCGTGCGCAGCACGAACGTCCAGCCGGCAGTCCCGAGGTCCGCGCCGGGCAGCAGCGACCGCCAACCCCCCCCCCGTGCCCCCGCACGGGCCCCTGCCCCCCGGCCGCCACGCACACGGTCCCAGCAGCCCGGCCGCCACTCCTGAGAAAGGCTCCGACCCTCCTCAAGCACGAGTTCAAGACAAACTCGGGTTTTCACCCAGCGCGAGCTGCCGCCATCCCCCCCTACATTCTTTCCTGTGTTTTTAACCAAAATGTAGGTCAAAGCTACACTACAAATTAAACAGGCACTTTTGGACTCCGCCGGGACCCCCCACCTGCAAGACGTCACGTCTGGGCACGCGAGGGGGCTCGGGCCCGGAGTGGGGAGCGCCTCCCCGAGGGAACGGCCGGGGCTGGACAGGAGCAGGGGGCAGCCGCCCGGGCCAGCACCGGCCCTGAGGACACAGTCAGGACGTGCCCACGAAAAGGGGCGCAGCCGGCACCTCGCTGGGCACTTCAGTTCCGAGTGCCGCGCACCCTGAGCTCCCGCTCCGCTAGGAGGAGGGTGCCAGTCCCGGGGTCCCTATGCCGCGCTGCTGCCCCCACGCCCGCCCGGAGCGGCAGCAGACCCGGGAAGACGCTGACAGGGATGCTGGTAAAGCTGATGGACGGCTGGTAGATGTCCTTTTACTCTGTGGCTCTCTGCCTTTTAAACCCATGGGGACCGGGATTCGGGGGACAGGGTCAGAGGGGTGTGTGGGCAGGGCCGCTGCGTCCTGACAGCACACCCGCCACACGGACCGAAGCAGGGAGGGGACAGCACACCAACCGCACTGAACGTGCTGCCGAGGCCGCAGCTCCAGAGAAGCCGGTTCACACCCAGCTCGCACGCGAGGCCAGACACGGGGCCCTGGTCCCAGGGTGTCACTCCTTCACGAGCAGCCGGTCAGTGTCACACCTGCCCACGCTTGTCCACACACTGCACAATGGCCTCTGGGAGACTCCCCCTGGGCTCCGCAAGTGCCGGCAGACTGGGGCAGGACCCAGCGGCCAGCTGGGGCACGAGCCGGGAGGCGAGCGAGTCCCTCCTCAGGGGACACCTGTGGTTAACTGCGCACCGCGGGCACCGTTCTTCTAGAGCCTGTCTACTCCTGCGACGCTCAGGGTTCTCTTTCCCACGTGCGCAGGGGGCAGTTCGAGGCCCGAAGCAAGCCCGGCACGGGGAAATGCTGCGGCCCCAGGGCGGGGAGCAGCAGCAGGACGGCGTTTCCGAATACTCAGCCCGAGATGGAGCTTCTGACCCAGTTCGTGCTCCAGCCTGTGCGGCTCCCTGCACAACAGATGTCACCATCGCGGACTGCCATCGATCCGCCGCACCGAAAACTACCGACACCGCCCCGAAACGTCAAGGAACACATGCCCTGAGGAGCCTCACCGGCCCTCGTTCGTGGGTCGGGGAAGCCAGCGCGGCCAGGACGTCAGCTCCCTGCAAATGCACCCGCAGATGTCATGCCAGACCCACCAAAACCCCCGCAGGCTTCGGTGTGGGAACCGACAAGCTGATTCTAAGATCCCCACACAGACACAAGGTCCTAGAGGAAAACCCAACACGCAGGGGACAGAACCCAGGCGAGGCTGACACTGACCGCTTCCAGAGGCGTCAGAAAGCCGCAGTGACCGAGGCGATTCCGCGCTGCCGCAAAGCCCAACAGATCGAGAACAGAGTCCAGAAACCAGCCCGCACAGGCGCGGACCAGCGATGGCCTGGGGCAAAGCCGCCCCGGCAGCTGAAGGGAGAGGGCAGTGTCCCCCATGCGGAGCAGGTGCACATCCTTCCCCTGCAAAAAGCGCAGACTTGGACCCATCCATGCCTCCCACCATCTACCGAGAACAACTCCAAGAGGACCCCACCCCTAAATCCAAGCCCTGAAACTCTACCTTTCTGGAAGAAAACACGGGGAAAAAGTCTTCGTGGCCTCGCGTCAGGCACAGATGGTCCACCTGCACCACCGTAAACAATCCATAAAAGAACAAACTGGACTTGACAAAAATGAAACACGCCTGCTCGTTGGAAACCACACTCAGAATGAAAACACGGGCCGCACGAAGGAGTCCTCGCGGGGCCCACGCCCAAGGGCAGGCCTGGCACCCACAACACACACAGAGCTTCCTTTTTGTCTTTTAAGAAAAACACACCAGGGGCTAGTGTGCCATCAGTGGACATGCATATAAAGAGGTGTTTTCCTGGGGTTCCTGGGGGGGCTCAGTAGGTGAAGTGTCCGACTGCAGCTCAGGTCATGATCTCACAGTCCGTGGGTTCCAGCCCCGCGTCGGGCTCTGTGCTGACAGCTCGGAGCCTGGAGCTGCTTTGGATTCTGTGACTCCCTCTCTTTCTGCCCCTCCCCTGCTCATCTCGCGCACACTCGCTCGCTCTCTCTCTCTCTCTCTCTCTCTCAAAAATAAACATAAGAATAAAAATGCAAAAAATTAGAAAAAATATCTGAAATGTTTGATCAAAACAAAACAACAAACTGGGGTGAGCACACAGGACGGGGCTGCCCGTCACCACCACGTCCCAGGCTGGAACCAACATAATAGCACTGCAGTCCCCGCACATCGACACCAAAGGAAAACAAGAAAGCCTCCGGGTGGGCGGGGCCCCGGGCCGGGATGGAGTCAGGTCTCCACAACCCGACCCGGCTCCCCTCCTCACTGCCTTCCCGGGACTTCCGAGGTCCTGAGGAAACAGGACGCGACGTTTCAAAGCAGCGTGTCCCCTAGAACTCTCCAGACACTGTGTTTGGGGACCTCGCCCACATGTACACACGCATACACCCCCCGCAGACCGTCTGCCGCAGGCTGGGCAGTGGAGCTCGGGGTGGGGGCTGGGGCCCTCCCTCCCATCGAGCAGTTCCGTACAGGTTGAAATTCTGTGACGAATGTGTTCAGAGCACAACTTCTGAAAACAAAATTCTGCCCAAATCTTGACTAAGTTGTCATAACCGCAGCTGTCTTATCTACGTTAAAAAGTGCCCAAGGGACACCCGGAGGGCTCAGTCCGTGCAGCAGGTGACTCTTGATCTCCGGCTTGTGAGTTTGAGCCCCACATTGGGTATAGAGGTTACTTAAAAATAAAATACAAAAACTTCTTTTAAGTAAATGTTAGTGGCCCAAAAAGTGTATCAAGTGATTCCCAAAAGCAACACAAAGGGCCAAGCAGCAGAGCTCAGCCTCACTCTCTGCGCCCACGTCCAGGCGTGAATTCCGGGCGAGGGTGTCTCTGCACAGCGCCAGGGCGGCCCTGGCCCGGAGGCGGCAGTGCCGGGTCTCTGCGCAGCGAGACGCTCGCCCCGCGGGCCGCGTGCGCACCGGGAACCACGTGTCACCGGGAGGGACACGCTCCGACTGTGCGGCGGGGACGCGCCTGCAGAGCAGCACCGGACCAGCTTGGGGACGGCGCCACGGGCGTGCTCGGCTGACAGGGCACGCGGCTCAGGGGGTGTGCACAGCGCTCCCCCGCCTACGGTCACTTACACCAGGGCTACAATCACCGCGTCACTTAAATCCACAGGAAGAAAAGCAGTGCCAGCAAGCGCCAGGTGGCGGCTGTCGGGAGGGCTGTCTGCCGGCGGCTCCGCCTCCCTCCTCCTCAAGGTCCGCCACCTCACCCCGTGGCCCATGCACTGTCCCCTCCCCTGTGGCCCCATCGCAGACTCTGGGAGCCAGGGCGCCCTCTCCCATGGACGTCTGCCCAGCCCAGGCCTGGACGCTCCGTGCTGCCTCAGGTGTCCTGGGGCGGCCTCATCAGACACAGGGCCACAGGGTCTCAGTGGCCCGCCCGGGGCTCCAGCAGCATCACACACTCACTGCTCTTCTGCAAGGTGTAGAGAAAACGCTGTCCCCAGAGAAGACACGGCTGGCTCCTGACAACAGGGCAGGACGGCAGGCAAGGCCTCCCCAATCGATGGCCAGGCCGCGCTCCGACGTCACGGTCCCAGGCCTCCCCGCTCTCGAGAGGCCAGTGGCCTGCCTGGCGCACAAGCACCTGCCCAGCGCGCTTCGCCCGACGCCCCCGCCCAGCCGGGGGGCCCAGCGTGCGGGAGAGGAGCCATGGGCGCGGCGCCCCGGCACCCCCTCTGCTCGGCCAGCGGTCCTTCTCAGGCTCTCCCTTCTCCACAGCCCTGATCTCCAGGGGCTCGGCGGCTTCCCTGCTCTCCTGCCCCGGGCGGCCTCCCTGTGTGGACAGCGAGCACCCTGCTGGGCCAGGTAAAGCCCTCACCCTCCTGAACTCAGGACGGCGATAGACCTAATTCTTGGGTCTGAAACCCGAAATGCCTGACAGCCTGTCCCCACACACACGTACGGTGCTCACCACGCTCTCCAAGTGCGGATTCACGCACTCCTCCGGGGCTCCCCCAGCCTGGACCTGCTCCCCATCTGTGCCCCCAGCCCCCCATAGCGGCCGAGCAGCACGGGGCCCCTGTGCCCTCACCCCCAGTCCATCCCCGCCTTTCCTTCGTCCCCCCCCCCCACCGTCTCTAGACTTTCTCTTGTCCCGTTAGGGGCACTGCTGTTATTCGCCCTAAGTCCTTCCTAGTGGAAAAGGCGTGTGGGTAAACAAGAAGAAACAGTTTGCAAATGCTCCCGGTGAAAGCTCAGGAACGCAGGCCCAGAGCAGACGTGCCGAGGGCCCTGGGTGGGTGCCCGCAGACCCCACCTGCACGAGCCGCCGCTGGACCCGCCTCTCTCCGCAAAGCTGTGCTGATGTCCAGGGTCCCAAGAGCAGCTCTGGAAATAGGACAGGTGGCTCTACACCAAGGCCGAGAACGCGCAGGATGCTCTGGAAGAGCATTCTGGATCTTCGTCAGGATCACTGAACACAGAGAAAAGGACCCTCCCTTGCAGGGTTATTATCCCCGGGGCATTCTCCTAAGCAACGTCTGCGTCCTCGGACGGTCAGGATCAGCTACCGCAACCTCAAATCCACAGCTCGGCCACCCTGAGGCGAGTGCCTGTGCCCTCTCACGTGTCCCGCTGGCCGGTGAGCCGCAGAGGCCGCAGAAGAGGGAGCGACCTCGAAGCGCCGAAGGCGCTGTGCCCGTCAGAGCCGTCCAGCCCGCAGGACCAGACTCGGGGAGCCAGACCGGAGGCCCGTGCAGCGCCCGGGTCCGTAGTGGCTACACTCAACGCAGAGCGCCCGGCTTATTGGGAAGAAGTTTTCGTGCAAACACCGCACAAGTTCAAGGAAACTGAAGTCGGGGGGCAGGCGCCGTGCACTTTACGAGATTTACAGGAAAACGTCAGCCCCGGGCCACCTCCCTCTCAGAAGACTGCAGAGGAGGAAGGAAGCGAAGCAGAGGGCCCCGAGTAGCCTGACACCATCCCTTCCCTCAGTCTGCCAGCAAACACCCGCTGAGGACCTACTACGCGCCAGCACGCAACGTGCACCAACAAAAAGCAGAAGCACTCAGCGGCACCCGCTCCCGGAGCCTCCCGCGGGGCAGGGAGGGCGGGCACCAGCCGCTCAGCGGACCAGCGCCGATGCCATGGAGGGGGCCACTCGGCACCACGAGAGCCCGCACCCGGGGGCCTCCGGCCTCATCTGCAGGCCGCACAGCTTTCCCGGAGGAAGCAACACGGTAAGGATGTGAGAAGGAGTGAGGCCTCGCTGCCGGGAGAGGAGGGAGAACATGCCTCACCCCAGCGACGCGGGCCAGGACACCGGGAGTGTCAGCGGGGAAGGGCACAGAGAGGGGACCCGGGGGGCTGAGGCCCAAGCGCAGGAGAGCGAGGCCTCAAGGCCCCAGGCAGGAGGGCCCGGCTGCCGGAGCACTTGGGAAGGAGAAGCCAGGGGCCCCTAGCGGGTGGCTTCAGAACTCTCCGGAAGCGTGGGTGTGGGGGTGCAGCTGGAAAAGCCGGAGAACAAGGAAGGAGCGTGCCGGCGGGAGGAAGAAGGTGCTGGCGAGAGGCGCTGTTCAGTCTTCATGGACAGGAGGGCATCCCCACAGCTGGCAGAGAAGGCATCTGATACACTCAGCATCCACTCATGACTGCATTATAAACATCCCCGCCAAAACAGGGAAACAGCGTTGGAGACTTAGCGATGGGAAGGAGCTTCCTTAACTTGATGAAGGGGGTCTACAAACTGTCGTCTCCAAGGGCAAAGCTTCAGAACGTTTCCTCTGAAGTCAGGAAGAATTCAGACGCCGGTCAGCACCCTTCACCCAACGCTGGACCCAAGGCCCCGGCAGCCCAGAGGACAGGCCAGGGAGGGGGAGTGTAAGACTCCAAATGAAATAAAACTGTCACTCATCGTACAGAATAGGAGCCTCCACACGTAACACTAAAAACAACAGCACCCACAGGGGCACCTGGGGGCTCAGTCAGTTGAGCATCGAACTTCAGCTCAGGTCATGATCTCAGTTCTCACGGGTTCAGGCCCCGCATCAGGCTCCATACAGATAGAACGGAGCCCACATGGGATTTTCTCTCCACCCCCTCCCCTGCTCTCTCACTCTCAAAATAAATAAAATTGAAAAAAAAAAAGGCACACACATTTTTTAATGAAAGCATTTGATAAGATTGGTAGACATAAGGTCAGTATCCAAAATTCAACTACAATTCAATGTACCATCAAGAAAAATTAGAAAATGTGACTTTTTTTTTTAATTGTGAGAGAGAGTGACAGAACAGGAGTTGAGGAGGAGCAGAGAGAGAGAGACACACACACACAGAGGCAGGCTGCAGACCCTGAGCTGTCAGCACAGCACACATGTCGATAGAGCCCGACCCGGCGCTCAAACCCACAAACTGTGAGATCGTGACCTGAGCCGAAGTCGGCCTCTTAACCGACTGAGCCCCCAGGCGCCCCAGAAAATGCAATTCTTAAACACCACTACGTAGAGAGTCCTGGAATGAATCCAACAAGACCTAGATGGGAGAAAACACACACACGTGAACGATCTCACAGAAGATCTAAACAGGTGTAAACCACACCCACGAACACACAGACGCTGTGCTGCAGATGTCACTCCCCCCAACTGACCCAGGGACCAACACAACCCCATCAAAGCAACTATAGGGACTTTCACAGACTTCAAAGAATTGGCTGAAAAATGTATAAGCAAGATCCAAATATCAAAAAACAGACAATTACTTCTTCCTAAGTGCCCCAGCGCCGGCACAAAACCACGCCATCACGACGGCGCCGAGGAAACGGCCGGTAAACCAAGGGAGAGCCCACGACGGACCCCTGCATCGCACACAACCTGAAATCCTGGGAGGGACGCGCGGACCGGCGAGGCAGGAAGGCCCCTTCCAGGAGACAGTGCTGGCGGCGGTCTGCGGGAGGGGGAGGGGAGCCCCCGGGCACCACCGCACACGTGGCCGACCCCGCGGGACGCCAGCCAATGTCGAGATGTCAGAGAAGACACAGGAGAAGATCCCGAGGACCTTGGGGTTAGGAAGAACGTATTAAACATGACTCGAAAGGCCTTTGCCACGAAGACGAGGCAGACACATGCAGCTGGAGGAGAACCGAGAACCCCGCTCATCGCCAGGAAGAAAAGCGCAAGGGCCGGCTGTCGGCCGGGGACACGCTGGCCGCATACGTGACCTCCAGGGAGTCGTAACCTGAATACAGATGGACCCTTACGAATCACTGAGAGACGATGCAGAGCACGGCCAGAATGCAGTGACTCCACGGCACGAACTGCGCTCACAGTGAGGGTGCGTGCCCCCTCCCCCCCCCCGCTAAGCCTCAGGGGCGTCCCTCCAAGTGCAGGAGGCCAGACACACAAGGCCACCACTTCGCAAGTTCATGTCGATAGAGCTCCAGACGAGGCAAATCGTAGTGCAGCGTGCCAGGGCCAGTGAGGGGCCGCCGGGGGCAGCCACCACCGGGCCTGGGGAGGAGTCCAGACCTCCACTGTGG
Organism: Mungos mungo; assembly: GCA_004023785.1. NCBI lineage: Eukaryota > Metazoa > Chordata > Mammalia > Carnivora > Herpestidae > Mungos > Mungos mungo. The sequence continues at coordinate 39,578 of PISW01009548.1, read as the reverse complement.
TGGCGGTCACACGCGACACACGTATTTGTTAAAACTCCCAAAGCCAGACACTCAACAGGGTCAACGCCACAATACGCAGACTAAGTCTCCAGAAAGGACTATGAAGACGGATCGGCGGGGCGCCACCGCACACCCACCAGCCCTGAGAACGTGGCAGACCCTGCCACGTGCCGGCACAGGCGCGGGGGGCCAGGCACTCCCCGCCCACGGCCAACAGCACGTGCCCAGGACCACTCAGGAGAAGTCTGGTGGTTCCTGAGGAGCCTGAACACAGGCTTCCCCAGGGACTCAGCAATTCCGCTCCGAATACTTACCCCGGAGAAAAGAACACGCACGTCCACACCGAGCCCTGTCCGCTCACGCTCGCGGACGCTTCACGCGTTCTGCCAAGACCAGGAAACCCAGCCGGCGGCGCCTGGCGGACTGACGGATACGGTGTGTGCGCGGCAGGGGCGAGCTCAGAACACTGTGTGAAGCAGCCGACGTGACCACAGCGTGCAAGGACACTTCTGCCCACTGCGACTCGGCAGACAGAACCGCAGGGACGCAAAGCGGAGCGCACGCCTGGCCCGGGGTCCTGTCGCCGAGGGCAGGAGGGGCCTCGGGGGCGAGTGGAGCGTGCGCGTCCGCAGTGAGACGTGGACGCACAGGTGCCCTGGCTGCGCGTGTGCTATGCGCCTCCAACCCCGAGAAAAGTCTCAGGCGTGCTGAGCTCTATTCAGAGGTGAGCCTTCCTCACGCCCGGCTGGCGCATGGCCAGGAGGCTGAGCCGCCCGCTGGCGACGGCGCGGCAGCCGCAGGGGGGCTGCCTCTCACCCCCGCGGCAGGACCTCCCGGCCGGCCCCCACCTGCAGCCCGAGGCTCCCCGGCTCGGCTGGCGTGGGCTGAGGATGTGCCTTCTCGCCGTGGCAGAGGGAGCTCAAATGTCCTTCTGGATCATTCCTTCCAGAAGTATTCTGAAGGTTTTGGTGCCTGCACCGTGTGGGAAGGTGTCACTAAGGGGAAGTAATTTTTCTCTGAGTGTACTAGACAGAAAATCCAGTTTCTCAGTTAACACAGAATGCCAGCACAAGACGACCTCCAGGGCGCCTACGTCATCAAGGAATATAGTCACGGTGCGAACCAGCCCAGGCACACGGCAGGTGTGAGGAAGAAGAGTGCGTAGCAGGTGTAAACATGAACGTGCTTATTCTTACAAGAAGAAATACTGGGGGCGCCTGGGGGCTCAGTCAGCTGAGCGTCCGGCTTCGGCTCAGGTCATGATCCTGCGGTTCATGGGTTCGAGTCCTGCATCGGGCTCTGTGCTGGCAGCTCAGGGCCTGGAGCTGCTTCAGATTCTGTGTCTCCCTCTCTCTCTGCCCCTCCCCTGCTCACGCTGTGTCCCTCTCTGTCCTTGAAAAATAAATAAGCGTTAAAAAAAATATAAAGTTCTGGAATAAAAAAATAAAACAAAACAGTTCTCATCCAATTCCTTTTCTTCAGTCCCTTTTGTATAAAAAAAACCCTGAGAAGAAAAGAAAGAGAGAGAAAGAGAGCGAGAAAGAGAGAAAGAAAGAAAGAAAGAAGTAAAGAAAAGAAAGGCCCAGAAACCAATGAAAATAGAGACTTTACACTGTCTCTGGGGACGAGCACGAGAGCGGGGCCGGGGCACAGGCTTCAGCAGACCCGGGTCTCCCGCTGCGGCAGAGCGCTAAACCGCGTATCACACTGGTAACAAAACACACAGAAAAACGGATTATTTCAATGGAGTTTGAACACACAGAGAACGGCAAGCAACTGAAACTCCACTTTTACTGTCTGACTGTGAAACTCTAAGCATCCGCCGGGCGAGCCAAGTGAGCAAACAGGATTACGTGATCACGCCCGCGCCTTTCTGAGCGAGGGAACAGAGACCAACACAGCTTCACAGAAGCCGGGGGAACCCTGCTGGGGGAGCACCTGAATCCGGGGCTCCGGGGACTCCGCGGTCCCCTCCCCGACCCCAGACGCAGCCCCGCCCAAGCCACGTGCTGACACTTCTCCGGCGGGAGGAAGGGGGCGCTCGCCGTCCCCCAACGCCTGTCCCCACGTCCTCAAAGCGATGCTGACCGCCCGCGCCGGCTACAGGCAACAGCAGTTAACCCCGGGCGGAACGGGATCGCGGGGGAGGACACGAGAGAGCGCCTGGGGACAGGCAGGCGGGGCCTGAGCCCGGCCACACAGGCACAGCGAAGGCAGAGCTGCGGGGACAGCGTGCAGCCTGCTGGGCAAGAGACCGGCATGCTTCCGCCCGCCACCTGCCGCACTCACACCCCCGGACCCCTCGCCCCACTGGCAGCTCCCAGAACGCAGGCTCGGCCCACTGTCCAGAAAGTTCTGCAGGCACTCCAGGGGCACACTGTCCCGTCCCTCCTCAAGGGGCCTCCCTGGCCACCTGTCTGAACAGCAGCCTCCTCCCGCCTCACTTGTGCAGGAGGGGTGTGTGCCGGAGCTCCGTGCAGCGCCCGCGGTCAGTCACCCCTGCAGGCAGGACCCCACCACTTGAACGCGCCCACAGAGGGGCGCTCGGTAAGGACACAGCCTTAAAACCATGGAGTCTGTAGCCGCCCACAGTCGTGGAGGACCGGGGGGCTGTCAGAAGGGACGCGATGTGTCGGACAGCCGCGAGCATCGCCTGGGGACTAGAATGTGGATCACCCTTCGTGTCTGTCCCGTATTTTTTTGTCCTTGTTGAGTCTTCTAGAATGAGCATGTATCACAGCAGTGCCCCGCATCGGCGCTGGGCTCCCGCCTCCTGGGCCTGGGAAGCGGAGGACCCGCCCCTTGAGGAGGCCAGAAGGTCAGGTGCAGCCCAGAGCACCTGCCGGTCCTTCACGTCCTGCCCGGCCTGTCGCGCAGGCATCTCATCCTGTCCCCTGGTCAGGAGGCGGATGAGCACAGGACAGGGCGGTGTTGTCCCGGAGAGAGACCGCAGTCCCGCGACTGTATCACACACAGCGCACTGTTACAACCGTTTCCTCGTCCGTTACTGTCACTCTCCCGCTGCGCCCCGTTCATACACTGCACTTGGCCTCGGGCGTGTGTGTGTCGAGGAAAGCACTTGGTGCCCCCACGGGGGTCCTGGAGCAGATCCCTCTGCAAATAACGGGGCGCTGCTGTATCCACGCGGAAAGAAAGCAACTATTTACGAACCAGATGTTGTTTGTAACCACAGTCCAGCGGAGCTGGTCTGGCGGCCACTGTGGAGGGAACCCCCAGACCGCATGTGGGCTACGTGCACAGCCAGCCCTTGACGGACACTCAACCTTCTCTAACAAACACCACACGGCGCTTCCGTATGAACAAAACCAAGACGGACCCGACCCGGGTGGCGCCCATGGCTCCCAGCACATAACTGCTCGCGCAAGTGCCCGGGGGCGGCGCCCCTTCTCCAGGCACAGTCAACAACCCTCTCCTCACCGCACACAGACCTTCCCAGTGCTCCATTTTAAATTTTTTTTAATGTTTTTTACTTAATTTCTGAGAGACAGAGACAGCATGAGCAGGGGAGGAGCAGAGAGAGAGGGAGACACAGAATCGGAAGAACCCACAAACCGTGAGACCATGACCTGAGCCGAAGCCGGATGCTTCACCGATGGAGTCCCCCAGGCGCCCCCCAAGTGCTCTATTTTAGCCATGAGAAAAGTGAGTCTCCCCATCAGACCCGACTGGTCACTAACGAGGCCGTTTCAAACGAGCCCCTGAACGCCAGCACCAGCACCTCGGTCTTGGGGGGCACGGACGCTGGCGCTTCATCCAAATGGCAGCCGCCCTCTCTTCTCGTGAACATACGCCTCTCCGAGGCGGACAGGAGACACCGTGACCTTTCACGTGCGGCTTTACTGAAATCGAGTTCGCGGAGAGGAAGGTCCACCCGCTTGGAGGGCACAATCGGAGCTCGAGCAAGCACACGCACTGTGTAGTCGAGACCCGAAACGTCTCCGTCAAGTGACAAAGCGGCCACCACGCGGCTTCCCCTGGAGTCCCAGAGACCCGGGCCTGGGCTCTCGCCCCTCCGCACGGCTGCAGGTGTCGCACCCCCTCCCCCGGCCACCAGGTGCCGAGTGCGGACGGGCCATACACTGTGCACCCGAGGGACGTTCAGGTCCCTTCCGCGGTGGGCTCCGGTGACAGGGCTGCTGCAACCGCCGCCGGACGGTCACCTCACTCACCCCACAGGCCGCTGGGCACGGCGAGGACACAGCGCCCTTCGGGCGCCCGCCACGCGCCGTTTCCCCCCACTGGGCACTCGCCCCAGCGACCCGCAGACTCCACGGCCCCCACGCCCCCCGCTGGGCTGCAGCCTGCTAGTGGCCATGGAGGCGACGGGGCGTCCCAGCCAGCTGTCATGTGCACTGCTCCGAGAACCAACGACGTGAGCATCTCTCCACGTGCTTCAGCCATTTTTACACCTCCTAGCGTGTCCATTCCGACCTTCTGCCCATTCTTAACGGTCTTCTGACCACTGCGCTGACCCGTCTCCCCGGGCTCCGGACATAAGCTCTCTGGCAGGTGCACCGCCCCCCTCCAAAGCCTGCCCTCAGGTTACTAACAACGACCGTCCCCTAGTAAAAGCTTTCTTCTGATTCTGAAATCCGGTGTATCGATCTTTTCCACTGCGGTTTGGGTGACCTGTATCCTAGGAAACCTCGTACTAACCCACAGTCATAAAGACCACCACCTGCGACTTCAGTGTCACGGCCAGAGGGACACACTGACCTCACAGCGGACGATCCCAGAACCCATGCTCTGCTTCTGCTGACACCGCCCCCCAGGGCAGACCGCCAGCTGGGACGGGGCGGGCACCAAAGCCGGGCGCTCTTGCTCTCACCTGACAGTCGGTCTGCGAGACGGCTCGGCAGAGACCCCCGTGCCTTGCCTTACCGCCCCCCACAAAAACGGGAGCCCTACAAGCGGAAGGGGGCAGGGCCGTGTCTGGGCTGGACTCGGTCTGACGCCAGGCCCACAACGCCCCGGGTCCGCCTCCTTCTAGCAGAACGGACTTACAAGTGTGGGGGGCAAAATCTTGAACCCTGTGCTGGAAACTGAGGACGCAAGCCGCCCCCAGAGTGCTCTGCTCTAGAATGAGTCGGGCTTCGCCGTGAGAAGTGACCCTTGGCCCCCACAGTACGAACACGGGACACTGCAGCCTACAAGCTGTGCTGCCCGGTTTCGATCGCGTAGAAAAGGACACAGCCTGAGACCCACTGGACCAGCGCAGGCTCCCGGACCTCCCTGCCAGGACAGTCACACCCAGGGAGGGGCCGCCTGCTGAGCAAGCATCGGCCGGGACACGGCTCCCTGAGGACCCCACCCCCCGTCCAGGGCCGCCCCCACACCTTTCTCCCTCCCACATCCACGTGTCTGCCAAGGCTGCTCTCCCGTCCACACCGACCACCCCAGCACACACCCCCTCATCACTACCAGCCGTGTTTGGCCACCGCGTCCACTGTCCCACCACCAAGGTGCCCCCTCACCGGGGCGGGTCGCTTTTCAAAACAAGTACCAAAAATCACCCCTGAAAGTCCCCTAAAGCCCCAGGAGGTCTTGGGCTGAGTCGGTCCCCCACTGTTGTGACATGGCCAACCCCTCCCAGGCACTGGAGCACATGGGGGCCTGTTCATCGGAACCCCAGACCAAAGCCGGGCCTCGCCTTTGAGGAGCCTGATGTACCAAAAATGCTTTTACGGAGACCCTGAACCGTGCGTGCGGGCTGAGCACAGTGACATCCGTCACTGTCCCCAGCTCCCCTGGGGCACACCCCCTTGTCCTCCGGAGGGCACGGCTGACCACCCACATCCCGGCTCCGAGCGCTGGCACTGGAGGGTTGAAGGGACCTGCACAGCCCATCAGCAGTGGAGCCCGGCTCCACGGAGACCTGCCGCTGGCTGTCACTGCGCGGGCCCATCCGACCCGGCTCAGGAGGAGAGCACCACGCAGAGCCACCTGCAGCCTGAAAGGGCACCCCCCCCCCGCCCCCTGCCAGGGCTCGGCCTCCTCCTGCACTCCCCTCCCCAGGCAGCCAGCTCCTCGGCCCCGCACAGGCTCATCCCCCGCCCCCGCACCCTCCCAGCTCCAGCTCCAGCAGTTCTGACCCACACTGACCCCCACGGCCTCACAGGTGCCACCCAACAGCTGCCACTGCTCCAGACACAACAGTGCTAACGCATGCCCCCACTGGGCCACCATCACGACGGTCCCCAGGCCAGGAAGGGCCAAGCGGGCCCAGGATCACCTATGAGCATAGAGCCCCTGGGCCACGTGCCTCACCCACCTGAGTGTCAGCCACCCGTCTGCAAGGGAGCCGGGGGGGGGGGGGGGGGGGGGGGGGGGGGGGGGGGCAGGAGACGTGCACAGTGCCTGACTTCAGTGTCCCGCCCCCAGGGGGCACGGAGCTCACGGGTACCCTTCTGGGTCTATCCCATCCTCCTCCTGGGCCCTGTCCCTGGCCCCCCTTTCTGGGACCTGCCCCCTCATCTCTCACCTGACTTCACAAAGGTCTCTTACAGCCCCCGCTCCCACCTGCCCAGACCTGGATGAGGCAGGAGTCTCCTAAGGCCTTCCCTGCCTGACCCGCTTCGCCCTCCCAGGGAAGACGCTCACTGACCACTCTTCCCAAAATACTCCCGTCCGCGATAAAAGCGCTCAGTAAACCAGGGATACAGAGAAGCCCCCTCAACCTGGTAAAGATGAGCCACAAAGAACCCACAGCTGACACCCCACTCCAGGCCCTCCCCGAGACGAGGCGCAAGGGGCTGGGGGCTGGCCGGGGCACACGGGGTGGGGGGGGGGGCGCGAGAGGTACGCGGACTGGGAAGGAGAAAATCAACAACCGTCTTCGTTCAGAGGATCGTCTGTGCAGAAATGCCCCCAGAAATGACAGAAGTAGGGGCGCCTGGGTGGCTCAGTGGGTTGAGCGTCTGACTTCAGCCCAGGTCATGATCTCAAGGTCTGGGAGTTTGAGCCCCGCCTTGGGCTGGCTGCTGTCAGCACAGAGCCTGCTTGGGATCCTCTGCCCCTCCCTCTCTGCCCCTCCCTCTCTGCCCCTCCCTCTCTGCCCCTCCCCCGCTCGCAGGTGCTCGCTCTAGCACTCTCTCTCTCTCTCTCTCAGAAACTAAACATTTTTTTTAAATGACAAAAGAAACTCCTGGAACTAAAAATGATTACGAGGAGGTTGCCAGATATAAAGTTAATTTACAAAAACCAATCACTTTCTCATAAACCAACAACGAGTAGAATTAAAACACGTTATCGTTGACATTAGCACCCAAAAACATGAACTACTTAGGTATCAATCTAAGAACTCTGATGAATTAAATCAAAGACCTAGACGAACGGAGAGACAGTCCGTGTTTACGAACAGGAAGACTCGATACCGTCAAGACGTCGGTTCTTCCCCAGTCTGACCCGTAGCTTCACTGCGGTCCTGTCAAACCTCAGGAAGTCATGTTATGGGTATTGACAAACTGGCTCCAAAGCTCGCGTGGACGGGAGGCAACGGACCCAGAGGAGCCAACGCGCACAGAAGAGGAACAGAGTTGGAGGGGACTCCCCGACTCCAGGACTTACCGCGAAGCCCCAGCAAGCACGACGCTGTGTCCCGGGGGGAAGAGGGGACAGAGCCGGGGGACAGAGCAGGGCCCAGAGACGGGCCCCTCACACTCAGTCAGCTGACGCTGGACAAAGGAGCGGAGGCAGCACCACAGAGCAGAGACGTCTCCTCAACACATGGTCTGGGCCCACTGGACGTCCACCTGCAGGAAAACGCATCTAGACACGGACCTCACACCCCTCACGGAATCCACTCAAAGTGGGTCAGAGAAAACGTAAAATGCAAACCACAGTCTCCTCGATGACAGCCCAGGAGAAAATCTAGGTGACCCGGGGGCGGCAATGCGCTTTCAGACTCAGCACCAAGACACCAACCGAGAAAGGGAGCTGGCAGGCTGGCGGGCCGTGGAGTGACAGGCGTGTGCTCCGTGAGCGGCCGTCAAGAGCCACAAACTTGGAGAAAACATGTGCAAAAGACATTCGATAAAAGACTGTCATCCTACATATACAAAGAGCGCTTAAAACTCAACAGTAAGAAACAAACAACCCAAGTAGAACACGGGCCAGAGACCCGAGCAGAACCCCCGCCGAGAAGGCGCGCAGGTGCAGGTGGGCGCGGACAGGCGCCCCCGTCCCAGGTCGCCAGGGAAACGCAAATCACCACAGCGGGACACCACGCACACCATCAGGAGGGCCCAGACCCACGACCCCGACGGCCCGGACGCTGGCGAGGGCGGGGAGCGGCGGGAGCGCAGGTTGGCGCGGCCACGTCAGAACAGTCTGGTGTTTCCTACGAAACTAGCCACGCTCTTACCGGAGGACCCGGCGGTCATGTGTCTTGGCGTTTATCTACCAGAATCAAAACCTCATGTCCACACAAACACCTGCCCACGGATGCTCGGAGCAGCTGTGTCCGCGACAGGCACAGCGCGGACGTGACCCCGCGTCCTTCAGAAGGTGCCGGATACCTGAACCGCGATGGGTCCAGAGAACGGGCTCTGACTCAGTGACAGGAAGAAACGTGTTCTCAAACCACGAGGAGATAGAAGAGAATCATAACTGCACGTCACTAAGTGAGAGAAGCGAATCTGAAAGGCTCCACACAATGTGATGTCAACTGCGTGACCTTCTGGAAAAGGCACAACTACAGACATTGAAAAGACGGGTCGGGAGGTGGGGGGGAGCGGGGGGAGCACAGAGGACTTTAAGGGCAGTGAATATACTCCGCTTGACACTGTGAAGGTGGATGCGTGTCTTTGCACGTGTGCCCAGACCTCCGAGAGGAACCGGGCGCGCGCACCCACGTGAGGACGGGTCAGTGCTGGTGCGCGCCCTGTAACAGTGGGGGCGTTGTGCTGGGGGGAGGGGGGCAGTGCACATACGGGAATCTCTGTACTTTCCTCTCAATTTTGCTGTGAACTTCAAACTGATCTACAAAAATTAAGTTCTTTACAAAAAAAAAAAACAAAAAACATATCATCTGCTTCTGTGGGTACCTGGAATCTCCAGGGCGGCACGCCAACCCCCTAAGAGCAGCCTGGGGGCAGCTGGCTGACCCGCCGGATCCTCTCCCATCTCCCACACGCCCCCCGACCCCTGCCGAGAGCCCATAGGCCAAGGGTAAAGGAGTGACGTGGCCCCCGCCCCCAACAGGGGGAGCCGCCAGAAGGACAAGATGCCCACAGAGGCAGGAAGAGGGGAGCAGGCTCTCCAAGAGAACGGGAGGGGTCTTCCCAGCACCCCCGGGGCTGGGGAGGATGTCCGCACTCCAGGCAGAAGAACCTATGGCCACAGACCCTTTCCTAGGAAGCAGAGGACATTCCTGTGTCGAGGGGTCCCCTGTCCGGTCCTACCTGACACTCCGACGGGACCCAGAACCAGCGCACACTCCGCAACAGGCTGCAGTGTGGCCAGCACCGTCCTGGGCGCCGGGCAGCGGTGGGCTCCGCTCTCAGAAAGCAGCCCAGGGAAGAGCTGGGAAGACAGGGTGCCCAAGATGGGGGGGCAGGGCAAGCAAACAAGTCCCCCAGACACAAGAAAATTGACAAACTCAAAGGAATATCAGAAAGAGAGAACGGCAGGACATTACTTAGAGGGAAGAAACCCCCACAGAGGGACAGTACACACTGTCCTCCCCCCGGGGACCCGGGGCATCAGGCGAGGACTGGGCCTCTGGCGCACACCGGACCCGGGAACGCAAGGCTCCGCCGCTGCAGGCTGGGACGCAGGTGTCTCAGGCATCAGGACACGTGCTCACCACACATGGACAGAGCGCTCGGGCACGTGTGGGCACCAGGGAGCCAGGCCGCAGGAGGCCTCCCCAGCTGCCGCTGCACCCTCCGGCCCCAGGCCACGCTGCCAGAACAAGCCACAAACTTCAAACCCTGGACGTGGCCCGCATCCCCTGCTCCTGGGGCGCTGCTCCGAAACCCCCCGACTCCGGGAAACAGGTCCAGAAGCAACAAAAGCAACTGTCCCCGCCCTCCAAGCACGTGGCTCCATTCCGCCTCCGAAACCAGCACCCCCAAACGCTGTCTGAACACCCCGAGGTCACCTCCCCACCTTTCACCGAGGCCAGAGTGGTTCCAGCCTCAGGGGGCCACATCCGAAGGCAGGTCCATCCCCTCACCTCCCAAACCGGCCAGCGACACCCAAAAGGTGCAGACACTCACCTCCTTGACACACTGCTGACCCCGTGACCCGGCAGCCCTGCAGGGGCGGGGGGCCCCCATGGGCCACCTGCCTCAGGCTGCTCCTCCTCTGTTCCACCTCTAGGTGTCAGAATGTCCCCGAGCAGGTCTCCGGGCTGTCTTCTCTCCTCTGGGCTGTGCAGCCCCTCCTCCGGACCGGTGAGCACACCACCATCATGATTTGAAATGACATCAATCTTTTTTTCTTTTTCTTTTTCTTTAAGTAAACTCTACACCCCACGTGGGTCTCGAACTCACGACCCGAAGGTCGAGCGTCACGCGCTCCGGGTCTCCTCAGATATCATCAGCGGCCCCCACTCCTGATCCCCAGCCCTGAGCCCACCTCTGAACTTCAGACTCACATCTCCGCTCTCCCTGACCCCCGCCTGGACACCCGATGGGCGACACACATGGATGCATCTAGAACCAGGAACATGAGCCTCCACGAAGGGGACACGGCCTGTTCTAGAACCTCTCCTGTGTGTGGCCTCCAGAGCCGGCCTCCCCTCCCCCGCCAGGAGACCCAGGCGCTGTGCGAGGGCCCCTCTCACAAACACCACAGGAGGGGACGAGGAGCCAGGCTGTCTCCAGGGGACAAAGTGCCACACCACACGGCACGGAAGAATCACTTAAGGCAAAGGTCCCAAACGGTGCCCCACAGCGCGGTACCCTTCCGACCCGCTTAAACCTGAAAACGCTCTCACACTTAATTAACGACGCTCAGGAAGAGGCCATGGGCAGGTGGACGAGACACGAAGGCGTGGAGAGAGACCGTGGGGTCAGGCTGGCGGCGGCAGGGCCTGGACGGTCCCAGGGGTGCTGGCGGGCCCCAGCTGCTCTGTGGGGTGGAGTCTGCAGGTGCTCATTAAACTAGTTGAAGGACCACATAAAGCAGGCCACGCGGGGACCAAAGACCGTGACTAACGCAGCTCTACGCATCTAAGATCCAAAAACGCATCCTGCTCTGCGCCCGTCCCCCATCTCAATTAATGGCCTTTCACAGTCACGGACAGACCACAAACGCCTCCAGAAGCTCCCTGACTCACGCCGCAGGCATCCCCGCCCCGCAAGCGCCACGCGGATGCCCAGCTTCAAGAACGAACGCGGCACAAGCCACGCTGTCTGACCTCGGCAGGTGGGCCCCTGGACACACACCGTCCAGAGGAAGCACCCTGCTCTGCTCCGGGAGCCATGGGGCCACGATGCTGCGGCGCGGGCCTGAACGGCGAGCAGAAGTACCCAGAAAATAGCGCCATGAAGGGCAGCCACAACCTGGCGAGCTGCCCACTGCGGAGGCGAGCCGGCCTGTGCCGGCGCGGGCAGCGGGGCCGCGAACCCCCGACGGCCAGGCCTCCACAGGAGTGCAGCTCTGTTCTAGAAGCAACTAGGGACCCGTGGAGGTCTTGCATGGAGCAGCCCATGCAGAAGGGACTTAGTGAGGTAGCGCGACAGGGTGGGGACACGGAAGCACCCAAGTGACTGAGACCACACACCCCCAGGCCTGCGGCCCCAGCTGGGCATCTATCTACTGATGAGGACCCCCAGGAGCTGCCTGGAAAATTCTAAACTACACACAACTGCAAGAGGAGACACGCCAGGGGCCCACCCCCCAGAGCAAGCGGTTATTAAAAATTCTTACAGCGGCTTCACTACAGAGAAAAGCGAAGGTCCCGTCCGCAGGTCCGTGCCCCACCGCCCCAGAAGCAGCCACCTGCAGGAGATGAGGGGACACCCTCCGGCCACCGCCCACACCTGGGACACACACGTCCACAGCACGCACACCTGAAGAGCGTGTGCCCTCTCACGCCTGGACGCCACCTTCCGCCACCTCCAACCTGCCCGCGTGCAGAGCGCACCTCTGCCGTCCCACATGCCTGCTCCAAGCACGGAGCGCGCCTCTGCGCCCCGCCGCACGATGTCACGCGCAGCCGCTCGTGACGATGCCTCCGAGGGACTGAGGCTGGCGGTCTCACGACGGCCAGGCCAGTGGCCTTCCCAAGCTGACGACACAACAGTCTGCTCGAGGGCGGTATGCCCAGCAGACTGGCAGCCCTCCCCTCCCCAGGAGACCGCGGGCTGTCCCCATGGCCACCCAGCCAAGCTCGGTCAGAGACCCCTACGGAGGTGCGTCTGGACTGTGGAGCCCCCAAAGTTAGAGAGGGGCAGGCTCCACCATCGGTTCCAGGACTGGGACCCCAGAAAGCGGTGTCCAAACCGCTCAGCATGAAACACAAGCCAGGGCTGGCCCTCCCGGCACCCGGCCCAGAGCAGTCGGGACCCTGGCAGGGACTTCTGGGCTCCCGCGGTCACCTCAAGGCTGTCTTCACTACATCACCTAGAGCTTTGGGAGACACTCTGAACAAAGTTCCTCAACTGTTAAATACAATACTGAAGTGGCATCATGCCTGACTTGTGATCTAATCAGTCCAGAGCAACACAGAAAACGCTAGAGCGTCCGGAATGGACTAGAACAGACAGAAAGCTTATTTCCAGCAATTACTGCGGGAGAAGGAGCAGCGAATGATGATCTATTTCGGAAACGATGCTGTGTTCACCCCCCTCTCCTCCCCTTGCAAACCCGCCTTCTGGGGCTCACCAGCACCCCCTTCAGAGAGCAGTTCCCGAGGACGGGGCCGCCCTGCACGAGTCTGATCTGAAGCTGGTGCTCAATGTCTGCTCATCGACTGACTAATCAAACTCATGGAGCGTGGCCCTGGCACGCCCAGGCACAGCCGCCCGGACACGGCTCCGCGATCAGGAGAAAGGGACTGGCACCTGAGGACCAGGAGACCTCCTGACCCCTCACCCCTTCTCGCCGTCGGGATGTCCCTAACCTTAGCACCTGCAGCCCACTAGGAGCGGAGCCCGGGGGTCCGTCTGGTGGCACGAGGCACAAGCCCCTGCAGCCCAAGGAGTCCGACGGCTGCTGGACGCACCCCCGCCCTCCGACAGCCGGGTGTCTCCGTCCCACACGGCCCCGGGGGTCAGCCAGCCTCTCACCTGTGCTCAGGACCCGGCAGTCTGTGGATCTTCTGGAGAGAAGGCCGGCCGTGTGGCAGCTGCCTCAGGTAAGCCCGAGGGCAGGAGATGCGGCAGGAAGGAGAGACCGCCCCGGGCTCCAGCCCTGCTGGCCTCCCTCTGGGTCCAGCCCTTCGGTAAGTGGCTGGGAGCGGGGGGAAGGGGGGTCTCTGAAAAGCCACTCACCTCCTTGGGTCTCAGCGTCTCCCCCGGGACCACCTGGCTCTGGAAGCCTCAGACTCGCGTGTGTGCCCATTGGGACGCGGCAGGAAGCCTGGGGCCGGACCCACAGGCACAGGCCCACGCGGCCCAACGCGCATCCCAAGCGCTTCCGCACATGAAAAGGCCAAGAAGCCAGGAGGAGTTTGCTGCCTTCACGACAGACACTCCCACCTCGTAAAAAGCTCTGATAACCACCACCGCCCCGGGTCCGCGTCCCTGAAGGGCAGGTGGCTTCGGGCCGCCCCTCCTTCCTGAGCCTCCTCGCCCGCCCACCTGCAGCAGGGGTGCACCTGCTCTCCCGGCTGCCCGCCCCCTGCTCCAAGACACCCCCCCAGGAGGCGGCCTCACCCCCGCGGCCAAATCCCCCATCAGAGACCACGTGACTCCCAAATTCTGCCCCAGCGGCCTCTGCCCCTGGCCGCACCTTACACTCAACCACCTCGATGCCTCCTCAGGAGGGCACCACACGCTTCCCGCTCCGGCCGGGCCCACAGTCCTCCGCCCGACCGCGTCACCCCGCCGTGCCCTGACCTCGCACCTCGCCGTGCCTCCAACCGGCTGCCCGGCTCCACAGGTGCCCCCGGCCCCGCCGCCCCTGCGTTCCAGGTGATCCCGAAACACAATTCGGGTTCTGCAGGGACCCTGCCCGAAACCTCTCAAGAGCTTCCCACCACACCCAGGACAAACTCAACCCCACGGCACAGCGGGGCACGGCGGCTCTGTGACCGGGCCCCACGCACGTCCCAGGGCACCTCCAGCCGGGGCCCCTGGCCATGCCCACGCTCAGGCCTGTGCACCCGCGGTCTCCTCTGCCTGGAACCCGGGGCCCGGCGGCGCCCACAAGCCCCGTCACGGTTCATTCCTTCATCACGCTCACTGCTCGTGCTCTGCTTCCTGACTGCCCCCCTCACTCAAGCACCCCAAGAGCAGGAGCTCAGTCGGCCTGGGACCCCAAGCTGGACCCCGGCACACACACAGCCTTGCTCACTGGCTCCATGTGCGTCCTAGAGCAAAGGAGCTTCGGTCTCCATCAACATCCATGGGGAAAAGCTTACCCTCCCTTGGTCAAAGAAATACACCCTAAAACCAGACACGACCTTCTAAACAGAACCTTTAGTGAGAACGCAGCAACTTCTAGGAAGTCATCATTTGGGCCATGGTTCTAAAAACCACCTGGGTGGCTCAGTCAGTTAAGTGTCTGACTTCAGCCCAGGTCATGATCTCACGGTCCGTTAGTTCGAGCCCCGTGTCAAGCTCTGTGCTGACAGCTCGGATCCTGGAGCTGCTTCAGGTTCTGTCTCTCCCTCTCTCTCTGCACCTCTCCCGCTTAAGCTCGGTCTCTCTCAAAAATAAATAATTGTTTAAAAACAAAACCTTTTTAATAAAACACTTTTTAATAATAATAAGTAAATAAAAATTAAAACCATGGTTTTAAATGCTTGAACCCTCAAGAAGGCAATTTGTATCAAAGCCTCGAGAATGCTCAAGCCATTAGATGCACACAGAGCTGCGCCCGAAGACACTCCTCTGCGGGTCACTCACAGCAGACAAGGGGACGGGAGCCACAGCCCGTCACGGGGGCCTGGGGGGAAGCGCCGGCCTGCAACAGCAGGGAGCGCGCCGAAGGAGGGGGCTTCCGGGCCCCCAGGGCAGGGGCAGTCCCCACACAGCGTACGGCAGGTGAGGCGGCAGGACCACGATGACCCAGGGTGTCCCTCTGCATCACACACAGGCCGAGATGACGGATGCCAGTCGGTGACCGGCCGGGCGAGGTGAGATTACAAGGAACTTTATCCCCCTCATGGTTTTCTTCTCTGCCCAAACTTCCATAGTGAATCGGGAGGAAGAAGGTGGGGAGGGAGCCCCTTTCAAGCGACTAGAACCTTCACGACATGTGTGGTTCTCCCACATCATCCGCCAAGAGCGCTCGCCTCTCCCCTTCCCCGACGTGGGGGCACTGGGGGCGCTCCGACAAGACCCCGCCAGCCAGGCGGCCCTGTGCTGTTCCCTGCTGTGCTCACTGGCCCGCGGCACCGTCTACGCAGACCCGTACCGGGATTGTATCAGACAGCCCCGGGCCAAGCTCCGCTGCGAAAGGCACGGCCACTCCCGGCACAGCTCTCCTCCAGGACCCGCCCCCCGCACCTCAGCCTAGAGACTCAGGGTGGACATGCTGCCTGTCCCCTTCCCGCTGCGATGGCAGCACGAGCGGTCCACGCAGGACGGCCACCCTCCCTCCAGCCCCGCCCCCCGCCCCGAAGCGCTGGGCCTCGTCGCTGACCCCACGAGGCCTCGCTCTGCCTGCTGCGGAGCATCCAGGCCAACGCCGGCCACTGGAGCTCAGGGCACGGCCCTCAGGAGGACGGCGTGGCTGCCTGGCGCCTGCTGTCCCGCTCTGTCCGCTCGGTGTCCACTCGGACCGCTGACCGCCCAAAGCAAGTCACCCAGAGCAACGGAACCTTCTCGCTGCCGGCTCCTCAGCCCTAAAACCTGCCGTCCACCTCGACGTGATCTTAAAGACCTGATTCAGGATTTCTGGAGAACATTTCAGGATGCGTCCTCTGGGGCGCAAGCTCCCCAAGTCAGCACGCAGGCCCCGTGCCGCCTGGTCACGCCCCCCACGCGAGCTTCGTGGTCAGAGAACCACGTGTGCCTGTCACTCCCAGCCCCTGAGCAAGAGGCAGAGAGGTCCTGTTAGGCTCCAACTGCAGGAGGGAAGAGCCAGCCGGCAGGGCTGCGGAGGGGCTCCCTGCACGTGCGCTCGGCGAGGCCCTCCATCCGCTCCCATGCAGGGGGACGCGGCCAGGCAGGCGGCCACAGGGGGCAGGTGGACAAGAGGGGGGCAGGCGGCTGGGTGGCTCAGTCGGTTAAGCGTCGGGCTTCGACTCAAGTCATAATCTCACAGTTCCTGAGTTCGAGGCCTGCACTGGATGAGCTCAACCCCCACTTCAGGTGACCCCAAGTCCTGCTTCGGGTGAGCCCCGCTTCTCTCCCTCCCTCTCTGCCCCTTGTGGGATTCTCTCTCTCTCTCTCTCTGCCTCTTGCTCACTTGCTTTTGCTCTCTCTCTCTCACACACACACACACACACAAAAGGAGGGAGTATCCGTGCACTTTTCAAATGGGGGGGGCACCTAATTGTGGACGACGTTTATGTCTTGGTTTTGAAGGTTTCGTTCCCTAGTGCAGGTATCTAAGGTCACGTGAGAATCAAAACTCGTACTTGACGGTGTTCGCGGTCCTAGGATAGAAATAAAAGTTCCCAATTTTCAAACAACTCGGCAGCACGTGATCTGCTACACGGGGTGTTGAGAAGCGTCTGTCACAAGTCTACACACCGAAGGCGGCGTGGCTGTAACTTTCAGCGCCCCCACGCCGCGCAACCTCGCGCCCACCGGAGACCACCGTCACCACTGTGCCTCCCCCGCACCCAGGACAGGGGCTCCAGTGGCAGGAAAAGGACCTCTCCTCCGGCTTTTTTACTTCAAAGAGCTGATCGAATAAAAGGCTGCCAACCTCCAGCCTAAGTCAAGTTTCAGAGACCAGAGCCCTAAACCGGAACCGTTTCCCAGGACGATCAGAAAACCGAGACCCCGCTAACCACCAACACGAGGAAGAGCAAGAGCGCGAACCCCCAGCCTCGGCCGGCGTCTCCGAGTCCTTCCAAATCTCCGCTTCAAGATTTTCAAAACCGGCCATTAATTATGTCTTGATCGACTCACACGTGACCAGCTCTCGCTACAGAAGCTTTCTCCAAACGCTCCCCGGCCGACGAGGGAGCCCGCGTCCACGCGAAGCTGGCTCCGGAGCGCCAGGAACCGCCTCTGCTTTGACTTCGAGGAACCAGCCGCCTGCGCACCTGCTCTGCCCACCGACCCGCTTCGCTTCCAGGGCGGGGTCTGAACCGGGTCAGCCCCGCTCTGAGCAAGCTCCGCTGCCGGGGAGCCCCGGGGCCCACCTGCCAGCAGCTCCACAGCACGGCTGGGGCGCTCGCTCGCTGTGGCCCGCAGGCGGCAGGACCCCTGGCAGTCCGGCCCTCTGGCCCCCGGCCCGTCAGCCACGCAGGGAGCGCAGACCCCCCTGGCTGGCCGTTCCTCGGGGAGCGCTAGGACAGACGGACCCAGCCCGCGCCGGCGAACACGGAGGACCGGGAAGTCCTCGACTTTTCAAACTCCAGCAACGGTGCCACATGCCCACAGCACAGGCTGCCCTCGAGTACGGTGGGCGGCAAGAGAGGACAGATGCCCCGGGGGGCCCGGGGACCCCTTTCCTGTTTACTGCCAAAAGGTGAGAACGCCGACCCGCCAAGACCCCCACGTACGCCTGGAACGCCGTCCCCCCCCCCCAGGTGCCATGACGGCTCTGTCCCCCCTCAAAATGGTGGTGACAGCCAAGGGCAAAGCGCAGGCAGCAGACGGTCTCCTGCTCACCCCAAGAGCCTCCCCTCCAGGCCCACAGGTGCTCAGAGAGGCCGCCTCTGTCCCACGCCGGGCAGAGCCGCCCAGGGCCGGCCGTGTGTGGCTCTCCAGGAGTTCTTTTTCCTTTCTCCTTAGAGACGTCACAATTACACAAATCCATCAAAAGGAGACACCAAGGCCTTTGGTCTAAAGCCAGCCCCCCGTTAAAGCCCACCCTGAGCAGGTGGCTGCGCCCACTGCCCCCACGGCAGCAGGACACGTCCCCTGGGCCTGTGACCACCCCGGCAACCTTCCCACTCACACAACCGGAGTCAGCCACCGCGCCAGGCTCCCCGCGGACTGAAAACGCGCCAGGGGTTGGCGTGGTTTTGGTGAGAATTAAGCTGTCTGCAGACGTGGCTCCGTCGACAGCAGGGTGGCACTTGACACCGGGGGAAGCGTCCCGTAACGGGGACAGCACACAAACACCAACGGTACAGGACAGCGGTGCGTCCGCGTGTCCCGAGGACCTCTGCAGCGCTTCGCAGAGTGGTCAACCGCGCTTTCTAGCTGGGGCGACTGGGGCTCTGAGCAAAGAAGGCAAGAGTGCCCTCAAGCAGCAAAACCGAAACTTCCAGACACACCCCTTGTGCCGCGGCACTTGCCGGCAAGGCTGGCCACCGAACGTCCAGTCCTGGACCTTCAGCGAGGGGCTCTCCGCGCCCGGCTGCCCGGCCCAGGCTCAGCCCTCCTGGAGCTCACCCGGCCGAACAGCACCGCCGGCCCCCGCGGGGCTCTGCCCTTCACACCTGCAAACCACCGCGTTCATCGTGGGTGGGGGCCGTGTCCTCGGGGGCAAAGGACGTGAACGCTGACAATATTCACGTCCAGTGAGGAGCGTGCACGTGTCCCCAGGCCAAGCCGTCGAGGCCGACAGAGAGGAAACGGGCTCCGTCCTGGAGCGACCTCAGGGTGACAGGAGCGCGCTCTCTGCAGAAGCAGGACGAACACACGTACACGCGCCCGGCAGAAGACGCTACCCTGCCGAGCCAGAGGTAACCTTTGGAAATGCGCATCTTTAACCGAGCATCTACCTGAAAAAGTCTTTTAAAACCACTTACGAACATGCTAATTTTGGTGCCACCTCAACTTTTTCTTTCTCCCAGTGACAATCATGACGTTAGTTGGATGTTACGACTTCTAAGCTGCGTGAAGCGAAGGCTTCTGGACAAAATTTACACTCTGGTACCTCCAAACGAGCACATTAGTTACAATGACTTACGTGGGTCTTCACAAAACTCTCCTGACAAAGAAGATCAAGACGGAACTCAGGAAAACCACAGTCGAGACGGGCTCGCAGCGGGCAGCGAGGACGGGGCGTGGGGGTGCGGGGCCCCGGTGAGCCCCCTATACCTCCGCTCCCCACCTGGAGCTCTGACCTGGGGGAAGGAGGGGAGCGGGGGGCCCGCCTTGTTCACACGTGCTCACTGGCCCCCCGTGTGCAGCCTGGAAAGCCCCCCCATCCCTTCCCGAGTGTCTGAGTTGAAGCAAGAAGGAGCTATTAGCCACGCACGCACAGTTGTTTTACAAGTCACTTCTACCTCCTCTTTATGATGAAGGATTTCAATGGAAAGAGAACATCAAGGAAGATAATTTAATACTTCCTGATCAATTACACAACTAGAATATTCATAATCTGTCATTTTGGTTTACGGAATTACATTATTTAAAAGCGAGAGCTTTGGAGCTTTGTTTCGGGGTAGCTCTTCTAACGATACTTTTTTGATACTTTTTTTGCTCCCCCTGTTGTAAAAAGGAAGCAACATAGCTATTCAGAGTTCCCAGTCGGTGGGGGCGAGGGGGGGCAGCAAAGACAAGACGGATACAAACCTTTTCTATTGTGGAAGGCATCTGTCGCCGCAAAGTCAACTGGGCTGCCCTCTGCTCCCAAATACTGGGGACTCAGCGCAAACACTGACAACTCTCACAGCTCTTCCAAGGAGCTGTCTAGTTGCCCTCGAACACCTCTCTGATGGTGGCGTGAAAACAGAGGACGAACGTGAGTCCAGGGCCACTCGCGGCAAACACGGCAGAGACGCCGTTTTCCAGCTCCAGCAGGAGAAAGGAGGGGGCTTACCCAGGGGACCCAGCCGTCCCCAGAGCACCACAGCTACGAGCGTCACGCGGGCCCGCCGACTGCTGCCCAGCTCCCACCAGTCCCCAGCACCACCCGCACAGCCCGGGAACGTCTCCCACAGGAGGAAGGCAGGTGCTGAGCTGCGCAGGACCCCAGAGGGGGATTTTCCCACAGAGGGAAAGGACGTTCCCACATTTTACAGAATATACTACAGCCCCAAATTCCCTTTTTTTTCAAGGTTACTAAAAGATCAGCCACGTTCTCCATCGAAAGGTCAAAACACACAGAACGAGCAAAACAGAACCTTCAGTAAAGCGCCCACTACAGACTCAAAACCAAACCAAACGTGTCATGAGGGGCGTCTCCGCGCCTCTCCGGCAACTTCTCTGGCATCACCTTTCTCCCTGGAGCCCGGCAAGCCCCACTCCCAGGACGCCCGTCTGGGCTGCCCGCTTCCCCCACCCCTGCCTAAGAACACCCTCGCAGGCTCTGGCTAGGTCCCCCTCCCTTGTTAAGATGCCAAAATTCTGTCAAGGTGACCAACGGCTCCTCCCCGGAAAGCCCGCGGGGACACGGGAGGTGCTGTCTGCGCTCCCGCCACAGCAGCACATGTTACTACACAGCCAGGGAGGAGCTCTCCAGAAGCTCCGCGGCCCACGCTGGCGAGGCGCAGGGGAGGGGAGGGGAGAGAGAGGGCTCCTCAAGGGCTCAAGTTTCTCTCTCTGCCCGAGAAGCCCGAGACACAGCAGCAGCGTGACCTGGGACGCCGTGGGGGACCTTTCACTGTCAAACGTGAAGAACCCCAACCGACTGCCAGGGAGGACCCAGGAGACCAAGAAAAAGCACGGGCTGTGGCCGCGGGCGCCCTGAATCCCCAGGCACCGTCCACACCTCCGAGAGACCGGCTGAGCTCCCCGGATGGCACCAACCAGAGCGACTGAGCATGCTTTGACCCACAGCCCCAGGAGTGCACGACGAGGCGGGACGCAGGGACCTGGACCAGGAAGGGTGCTGGGATCTCTGCCAACCTGCTGCGAACAGGGGAGCCCACGCTCTCCATGCATGCCTGCCCAGCCACAAGGAAGGGGTCTCTGCTCTGCCTGACCTGACCCACCAGGGTGGGGGTGGCTAGCTCTCCATCACAGCCCAGAGTAAGAGGGGAGCACAAGAGCTCCGTTCACAAGCCCTGACACCACTGATCCCCAAACCCAGCAGGGAAAAGCAACAGACCCAGGCACGCCGGGGACCCAGGCTGCATAACCCAGTAAGTTGTTCCAGCGCAGGCCGGCGGCCAGAGCGCTCCGGGCCGGGGGGAGGGGAGGAGCGGGACAGGGGCACAGGGAGCCCGGGGAGCAGGAGGGGAGCCGCTGCTGCTCCGTGTGAGCCCAGAAACTTTGCAACGCAAGCAGCAAGCGGCCAAGCGCTGCCCCAGGACAGGGGACCCGTGCTGTCACGGCACTCCAAGTGTGCCCCAGACACACACACACGCACACACACACCGTGGAGAGCTCTCCCGCACCCGGCAGAGGAGCGCCCCGGCTCGTTCGCTGCAGGCCCGCGCAAGACCCGTGACCTCAGCGCCCTGCCAGCCCCACAACTTCCTGGACTCCCCGCGGGGGCGGCCAGGCCCGCCCGGCGCGGCCACTCACCTGGGGGCAGCTGGAAGTTCTGGATGTTGGTCGGGTTCTGAGGCGGCTGCGGCAGGCGAGGGGCGAGGACCGTGGGTGTCAGCGTGGCCCGGATCCCGCCGGTGGTGGCGGAGGGCGTCCTGGGCAGGCTCTGGGGCCCCGCGCTGGCCGAGCCCTTGGGCAGCCCGGTGGGGGTGCCGGGGGCCGGCGGCGGCGGCAGTCCGGCGGCGGCGGTGGCGGGCAGCGCCCCTTGCATAGTTGGCCCGAGGATCATGCCGGCCCCCGCGCCGGCCGGGCAGCTGGCCGCCAGGGCCTGCGGCGGCGCGGGCGCCGGCTGCACCGCCGTCTTGGGTGAGTCGGCCTTGGCCACCTGCGCGGGCGCGGCGGCGGCGGCGGCGGGCCCGGGCTGACTGTTGGCGGCGGGCGGCGGGGCGGGCGCGGGGACCGGGGCGGGCGCGGGGGCCGGGGCCGGGGCGGGCGCGGGGGCCGGGGCGGGCGCGAGGGCGGGCGCGGGCGCGGCGCTGCCCCCGTTCTGAGCCGCCGCCGCCGCCGCCGCCGGGGCTCCGGCCGGGGGGCCGGGCGGCCGGGCCAGGCTGGCGGCGGCCGGCGGCGGCGGCGGCGGCGGAGCGGCGGCGGCGGGGGGCGCGGGGGGCGCGGCGGGCGCGGGGGGCGCGGGCGGCGAGGGGGCGCGGGGCGCGGGCGCGGCGGGGGCGCCGAGGAAGGGCGGCGTCTGGATGACAGTGGCGGCGGCGGCGGCAGGCTTGGGCGGCGGCGCGGGCGCGGGCCCGTTGTGGAGCAGGCTGACAGCAGGTGCGGCGGCGGCGCGGAGCGAGGTCCCCAGCGCGGCGCTCCCATTCAAAGTTTGCGCGGCGCCGGGGCCGCCGGGCGGGCCGTTGCGGGCGGCGGGCTGGGCGGCGGGCGCGGCCGCGGCCCCCGGCGCGCAGGCCCCGGCCCCGGGCCCGGCCCCCGCGCCGGCGCCGGCCTCGAGCGCGCTCAGCTTCGCGGCGGGCCCTGCGGGGACAAGCGGGATGGCGCGGTGAGGACGCGGGCCCGGCCGGCGCCCGCCCGCGCTCAGGCCGCGCCGCGCTCTACCTGCGGGGGGCGGCTCCGGCGCCGCTGCGGGCGCGCCCTCGGCCGGCACGGCCGCTCCGGCTCCGACATGGTTCCCGAGCGCGCCGGCGGCCGCGGCCCGCGCCTCGGGCGCGCGGGGCGCGAGGTGGTGGTGGTGGGCCGCGCTGGCCGCCAGCTGCGACTCGAGCGAGCCCACCAGGTCGCTCACCACTTTCTCGTCCACCTCGCTGTTGAAGAAGACCTCGTCCAGCAGATCCGAGCCCGCCGCCATCTTTCCTCCTCGGCCCGCCGCCGCCGCCGCTCGCCGGCGCTGGGCGGGGAGGAGGCTCCGCGCGGGCGGGCGGGCGGACGGGCGGGCGCGGGCGGGGGGCGGCGCGCGCCTGCGGGGCGGGGGCGGCGGCCGGCGGGCGGGGGGCGGCCGGCGTAAGGGGGGGTGGAGAGGGCGGTGACGGTGCGGTGCGCAGGCGCGGCGATGTGCCCGCCCCCGCCCGCCGCCCGGCGCGTCACCATTGGTCACGGCGCCCCCCGCCCGGCCGCCCTGCGCCTCGTCATTGGCCGCGGCGCGCGCTTAAAAGGCGCGGCCAATGGCTGCTAGCGGCAGAGGCCGGGGCGCGGGCGGGCGGCCTGGGCGCGGTGGGCGAGCGGGCGGCTTCGGGCCGGCGGGCTTTGCGGATGCGGGCGGCCGGGCGGGACCGGGGCAGACGGTCGGCCGGGCGCGGCCGGCGGGGTCCGCAGCCCGAGCCTGCTGGGGGCGACGACGGTTATTCGCTCTTTGTCTGCCCTCGTTCCAAAATGGCTGCGGTCGGAGCTGACGGGAGCGCCGGGCGGGCGAGGGAGGGAGGGAAGCCGTACTCCCGAGGCCCCGAGACTCCTCCGCCGCTGCCATCGCGGGGCCGCGGCCGGGAGGGGCGGGCGGCGGCGGCGCCGCAGCTGCGGGCGGGCCGGGCCTGGCCGAGGATGCGCCCGCAGGCGTCGGTGCGAGGCTGCCTGGCGAGGCGGTGAGCCCTGGGCCCCGCGCGTCTCCGACCCCGTCCCCGTCCCCGTCCCCGTCCCCGTCGCCCTGCTGCGGCCCGAGCTTCCCCAGAGGGAGTGGCGCCCGGCCTGGGGCGGCACTGCCCCCGCACGCGGGTGCCCATAAATCACTAGGGGAGCCGACAGCGCCTGTGGCGACCGGCAGCCCCGAGTCGGGAGCGGCCCAGTGTGGACGGCCTCTTCCTGTTTTCTCTGTTCCCTTTGACAAAGTGCGTGACCTAAGCACTGTGCACGAGCACCTCCGCTGTAGAACTAGCTCAGGTACAGTGCTCTTCGTGCCGGGTTTTGCTCGTTTGCTTTTTACCAAAAGACGGTGTTCCGGGACGCCTGGCGGGGACAGCCACGGCCTCCGGGCAGCGTGACCCGGCCCCGCGCGCCTGGGGACCGGGGGGGGGGGGGGGGGGGGGGGGGGGGGGGGAAGCCCACATTCTGTTCCGCTGCGCCCTGGGGGGCCGGCCCGTGTGACTGCGGGGGAGGGGATCCCCACGCGCAGGTCACCCCTGCTGCATTACTGTCATCTTCCCTCAAGGAAGGTTGGTGGTGCCATCTCAGGACACTCGGGCTTCCCCACACAGCGGTGGCTTCCTGCTGGGGACACCCTCCCCCCGCCCGCCCCCCCGCAGCCGCCTGCACTCTTGGAAGCAGGCCAGCACCACTACTCTCCTCTGCACCTGGCCTGCTGCCAGCAGGGGCGCTGACCTCACCCCCAGAGTGCTCCAGGCCACTGTCCAGTCCAACAGGAAGTGTGGGACGTTAAGTCTGCACCCCCACCCCACCCCCTGAGGTCCCATTTCCCTGCCGGGGGAGTCCCTATCCCCTGCCCCCCACCCCAGAGAAGATGGGAGCCATAGTGCTCCCTGGAGCACTGCCCACCTTGAGTGAACAGGGGCAGAGAGGAAGCCGCGGGGCTCCTCCCGTCCTTAATGGGGGCGGGGAAGATGCTGGCAGCCCGTGCATCTGCGCCTCTTGAGGAGTTGGGGCATTTTCTCTGACTATCTGTGTGATTCTACTTGTGCCACAAGGACCGCCCACCAGCATAAAGAGAAAAAGGACAAGGAAAATGAGTGCAAGTGTAAAGACAGTTTAAACAGGGAAAAGCGTTTGCTGTGAGAACCCCACAACCAAAAACTGCAGCCTCGCCCCTGCCACGCCAGGGACGCACGAGGCCCCGCGTGGGAAGGCGGCTCCCCAGACCGGCCGCCCTGTGCCCCTTTCCAGTGTCTCTTCAATAAATGAGAAAGCGGCAGATACACTCCCTTAATTACGGGAGCGAATGTTTCCGGCTGCTCTGGCCGCCGTGAGAAAGGTGCGCAGCGTCGGGTGTGTCGCCTTTGCTTTCGTTGTCCTCCTGGAATACTGCAGAAGAGAACATTTTTTAAAGAGACCCAGGCCTGGCTACCAGCCTGCCGTCCACCTGCGGGACTTCCCCGCCCCAGCCGGCAGCAGGGCGTGCCCAGGATCAATAACGGATCCCTGACTCGGGGTCAAGTGTGTGAACACCTGACTGATCCGTAGATGTAGGCATATCCACTGCTTAGGGCTGCCAGCGTTACCAGAAACAGGGGCTTACGGAAACCACAGAAATTCATTCCAGACACTTCCAGAAGCCAGGAGTCCAAAATCAAAGTGTGCACAGGGTCCTTCCTGCCTCTTCTGCCCCCAGGCGTCCTGGCCTTGCACCAATCTGTGCCTCAGTGGTCACACAGCTCCTCTGTGTGTCTCTGTCCTTCCATCTTTTTATATATATAAATACACACATATATTTTTTATGGGGAGGAGTGGTTCAGAGGATCTTAGGCGGGCTCTGTACTGTCAGCAGAGAGCCTGAAGTGGGGCTCGAAACCACGAACCATGAGATCATGACCTAAGCCAAAGTCAGACGCTCAACTGACCGAACCACCCAGGCACCCCTGTGTCCTTTCATCTTTTTTAATTTTTTAACATTTGTTTTTTGAAAGCACAAGCAGGGGAGGTCAGAGAGAGGGAGACCAAATCCGAAGCAGGCTCTGTCAGCACAGAGCCTGACATGGGGCTCGAACTCAAGAACCTTGAGATCATGACCTGAGCCAAAGTCAGACACCCAAGCAACTGAGCCACCCAGGCGCCCCTCCTTTCATATTTAGAGGACACTACTAGAGGCATCTGGGTGGCTCAGTCGGTTAAGCATCCGACTTCGGCTCAGGTTGTGATCTCATGGTTTGTGGGTTTGAGCCCCTCCTCAGGCTCTGTGCTGGCAGCCAGCTCGGAGCCTGGGGCCTGTCTTTGGATTGTTTCTTCCTCTCTCTCTGACCCTCCCCTGCTCATGCTGTCTCTCTCTAAAAAATATATCAAAAAAAAATTTTAGAGGACACTACTAATTGGATTTAGGGCCCGCCATAACCGATTACATACACCACGACCCCAGTTCCAGATTAATGCCACATGCTGAGGTTCTGGGTGGATGTGAATTTTGGGTAGAGACTTCAACCCAATATAACAACCAGTTTGTCCTCTTACGGAGAGAAGACCTTTCAGATAGGTCAGAAGGCCGGCATCAGCCTGATCAGCCCCTTTGCCCCGGAACAGTAGCCTGAGAGTCGGTGCGTCCAGAGTGCAATCCACTAGCCAAGGCCGCCCCTCCCTGTTCTGCCCCGGAAATCTGCGCCGTGGCCACCGCTAAGTGACACCGACGCACTGAGCCCTCCCTCCGTGCCAGGCCACGCCTGCGTGGCAGGTGAGGGGACTGATGCTCAGGAAGGTGGTCAGGAGCCCAAGGTCTCTGCCGGTGGGGACAAAAACCCGGGACTCGGACCCTAAAGCTGACAGACACCGGCACTGATCTTTTTTAGGCCGGCGAGGTGGGCCCAGCCCTCGGTACGCTGATCAGAGGCTTCGGAGGTCAGAGTCGGCCGCCTCCGCTCAGAGCTGGACCTGGACCTGCTGGGTGCGGGCTGTCTGTAGACTCTGGAGTGACTCGTTTACGACGGTGTCTTGGCTGATTCCCGCAAATCGCTGACGACAGCGGTCGTGGACAGATTTTACTAGTTCAGCCCAGGGAGGCGCTTATTTCAAAGTTCAGGGGGGAGCTCCGAGAGGTCAGCCTTCCTGGGTCCTCTCCTTTGCCACCTCAAAGTGCAAGCGAGCAACAGCCCGACTCCCCAGCCCGAGGGGTCTGGTGCCGTCTCGAGTCCCACTTTCTCAGAGAGGTGAGGCTGCCAAACTCCTTTTCTAAGTAATAGGCGCTTCGGGGGGCTTTTTCAGGTAGAACTGCCTGTGGGTTTGGCTAATTCCTAGCGTAGCTGGCCCCTC
Source organism: Mungos mungo (assembly GCA_004023785.1). Classification (NCBI taxonomy): domain Eukaryota; kingdom Metazoa; phylum Chordata; class Mammalia; order Carnivora; family Herpestidae; genus Mungos; species Mungos mungo. Next base: position 12,528 of record PISW01009548.1, on the reverse strand, counting down.
ATTCAGCTCAGACGCTCAGCTCATAAAGCCCCGGCCTCGATCCCTCCAAAGTTACCCTCTTGGAAACCTTAGCGTCATGGCAGGTGCTCTGGGAGACGCAGCAAACCGTAGGTTTTGTCGTTGGAGATAGTTTCTTTAGCGTTAACTGGTTCCACAAGATTCGTGAAGCTGAGATTCTAGGCACTGGCCATTCAATGCCAGTGAGGATGTGACAACTTAAACTTTAGAAGTGAGACCATTTACAAAAGCATCAACCAACCAAATACCTCGATGTAACATAACAAAACAAACTTCAAGACCAACAGACAGAGGGGCGCTGGGGTGACTCCTCAGTGCAGCATCCGACCCTTGATTTCGGCTCAGGTCTTGATCTCACAACCATGAGCTCTCACGGTTGTGAGATCAAGCCCCACGTCAGGCTCTGCTCTGGGTGTGGAGCCTGTTTAAGATTCTCTCTCTCTTCTCGTCCCCCTGTGCCGCCCTGACTTTCCCTCCGACTCACGCACGCACACGTGCTCTCTCTCTATCAAAAAAAAGTAAAACGTGATTGAGAGAAATTACAAAAAAAGATAAGTACGTGGAGGGTATACCAAGTTCAAGAATCGGAAGGCTAAATGTAAAACTGTCATTTCTTCCCAACATGATCTACAGATTCAATACAAGACAGGTTCTAAGATCCCAGCAGGTTGGTTTTTTTTTTTTTTTTTTTACAGGAATTGAAAGCTGGGCTTCCATCTCCAATGTGGTAGAGTAGTAATTTCTACTGAACTCACCTTCCCACAGACAGCGCTCTGAGCTCGGGACAAAATACAAAACCCCTCTTCCTGGAGTCGCCAGAGTCGCAAAGGCAGGCAGGGGCTGGGGAGGGGACTGCCGGTCTCTGTCGCTTCCAGCCTGAGGGCAGGCCGCAGCCCGCGCCACGACGGGCAGATGAAACACCAACAGAACACGCATAGTCCCGGCCTGGGGAGCTGGGAGACGGACCTGGGGCAGTGGCCCCCTCTGGGGAGGCCCGAATTCTGTTCCTAAACAGGTGACAGCGGGCCGCATGCATGGGGCCGACTGCAGGCAGCTGGGCTGGAACAGAAGAACCGAGACGAGGTCCGACATGCGACCAGGGCTGCCGGCCACGGCCAGGTGTTGGCCTCACACCAACACGAACGCAAAGAAACAAAACCGACCCTGGGGGCACATGACTCCCAAGTCAACAGGAACTAACACTCAACGTGTCCAGGATACAATCCAACATGACTCAACATACAAAGAAAAGGAGAAGGTTAGAGCCATTCTCAAACCAAAAAGGGCAAGTGATAGAGATTGATCCCTGATGTGCCCCAGATGGTGGGATTAGCAAACAAGGGTTTGAAAGTCACTGTTATAACTGTCATCACTGATGTAAAGGAAGCTATGCTTGTAACGGGTGAAAAGATTGTTAAAAAACCACAACAGAGAACTGGAAACTGTATGTATATTTTTATTTTATTTAAAACTTTTTAATGTTTATTTGTGAGAGAGAGTGTGCAAGCGGGGGAGGGGCAGAGAGAGGGGAGACACAGAGTCAGAAGCAGGCTCTGTGCTGACAGCTCAGAGCCGTGACTCGGGGCTCGAACCCACAGACCACAAGATCATGACCTGAGCCGAACTTGATGCCTCACCGACTGAGCCACCCAGGCGCCCCTAGAAACTATATTTAAAAAATGGAAGTTGTAGAACTAAAAATTAAAATATCATAAATATAAAGTTAACTAAAGGGGCCTAACAGAAGAGTGAACAACAGAGGAATAATCAGTGAACCCGAACACCTATCACTAGGATTTATTCAGTCTGAAAAAGTGGGGATAAATAAAAACGCCCGAGGAGCTGTGAGACCGGTTCAAAAGATTTACTCAGGTGTAATGAAATCACAAAATGAGAGGAGAGTAAGAATGAGGCAGGAAAAATGATTTCTAGAATCGTCTCTATGTGGTAAAAGACATGAATCTACGTACTTGAAGTTCCATGATCCCCACTAAGATAAACTCGCAGTAGACCACGCCTAGGCCCTGTGTCCCCAAATTGCTGGAAGGCACATATAAACAGAAAACTCTCACAAGTGGCCATAGGGCGTGCGGCCACGGCCGTCCAGGGAAGACCACGCTCCGTCCACTGACTTCTCATCGGGAACGACGGCTGCCGGAAGAGACGGGACACGCGCGTGTAAAGAGCGGAAAGAAAGCCGTCAACACGGCTGCGGGACGCCTTCGAGAACGAGCGCGCGTAAGTACAGTTTGGCGTGAAATGAAGAGACCTCACCTCCAGCAGAGATGCACACGGACCTGCTAAGCAGGGGAGTCTTCGGGCTGCAGGGACGCGACACCAGGTCGAGCCTCGCTCAGCAGGGAAGAACGAAGAGCATCAGAGAGCGCACGTGACGGGGTAAACGTAAGGGCACGTCCCTCCTAATTCTCTGAAACCCGTGCGCCCGTACGAGGCGACAACTGCGGCGTGGGCTCCTGGGGCTCCTCCCGCACGGAGCCGTGACGCACACACGGGCCCGGGACACTGACGGGCTCTCCATCTGGGGTCCGCTGTGTCACATTAGCTCTCAGGATACTGGGCACTGTGACCCCTAAAACCATCACTGAAGAACCAACCAACCACAACGGAGTCCACTAGGAATCCAACAAAGTAATGAAAACAGAACCGTGAAAAGAATATTCAAATCATCCACAAGAAAGCAAAAGAGGACATTCTAGGAGGAACAAACAAAACGAATAGATTAGAGACCAAATCCCACCGAACCGGTCACCGTGTTACACGTCAGGCATCAGGACTCCAAGGGACACAAAAGCCAGACTCTGCCATATGGTGTTTTCAAGGGAGGCACATACTTAAAAACCCACCGAGCCGACAGCACACCTGCCAGGGCGGAGGGGCTGTGTTAATACCGGAGAAAACGGGCTTCCACAGACGACCGTCATAGAGAAACAGAGGCTGCCTCGTGAAACATGGTGACTTCGTCAGAAAGACAAAAACCGTAAATCAGTATGTACTTCATAACAGCTTCCAAATACGGAGAGGAAAGATCGGCAAAATTAAAATGAGAAATAGATAATCCAGCAAACATTGTTGCGGATTTTAAACAATCCATCTCACAGCATCACATAGAACAAATGAACCTAAAAACCCAGTAGGGACACCACTGACCTGAACCCTACAAACCATCTCGAGCGAGTATTTATCAGACACCCGACGCATTCTTTTCTCTTGTATACAGTAAGTTCAGCAAGATAAGCCAAACGCTGGGCTATAACACCAGTCTCAATAAATTTAAAAGGATTCAAATCACACAGAATATGTTCTCTGATTATACTGGAATTAAATTAAAACCAATAACAACAAGATAGCTATCAAAACCCCAAATATTTGGAAATGTCCAACTAACCCCTGGGTAAGAAAAATCACAAGAGGAATTTGAAAATATCTTGAACTGAATGCAACCGAAAATACCACCTACCCAGATGTGTAGGCAGCAAACAAAAGCAAAGCATGGAGGGGTTTTCCGTTATACTGTGCTTGTGTCAAAAATGGGCACATCAGGGCGCCGGGGGAGGGGGCTCAGTCGGTCGAGCGTCCAACTTCGGCTCAGGTCGTGATCTCACACCTCGTGAGTCCAGGCCCCGCGTCGGGCTCTGAGCAGACAGCTCAGAGCTGGAGCTGCTTCAGATTCTGTCTCCGTCTCTCTCTGCCCGTCTCCGTGTCTCTCGGCCTCTCCTCCGCTCATGCACTGTCTCTCACGCTCTCTCTCTCTCTCTCTCTCTCTCAAATATAAATAAACATTTAAAAAATTGGCATGTTCGTTCTAAAATTCATACAGAAATGTAAAAGGTCCAACATAGCTAAGGTCATTTTGAAGAAGAGAAAAGCGGGAGGAAATACAGTAGCACATTTTTTTCCTTAATGTTTATTTATTTTTGAGACAGAGAAACAGAGTGCGAACAAGGGAAGGGCAGAGAGAGAGGGAGACACAGGCTCTGAAACAGACTCCAGGCTCTGAGCTGTCGGCACAGAGCCCAATGCAGGGCTCGAACCCACGAACCGCGAGATCATGACCTGAGCTGAAGTCAGACGCTTACCCGACTGAGCCCCTAGGGGCCCCAGTAGCGCACATTCAACCTCTGCAACCGGAGTGTTTGAGACAGTGCGGTCTCGGGACAGCAGATGAACGGGCCAACTGAGTAGAGCAGACGGTCCAGGAAAAGACCTCACCCAGACAGTCAGCTACTGAGAACAAAGTGGACCATCACCTGCAGTGAGGAAGGGATGGTGTTTGGTTTTCAGAAATGAGTGCTGGGGCGCCTGGGTGGCTCAGTCGGTTAAGCCTCCGACTTCGGCTCAGGTCAGATCTCATGTTTGTGGATTCGAGCCCCGCGTCAGGCTCTGTGCTGACAGCTCAGAGCCTGGAGCCTGCTTCTGGTTCTGTCTCCTTCTCTCTCTGCTCCTCCCCCTCTCATCCTCTGTCTCTCTCTGTATCAAAAATAAATAAAACATTAAAAAAAAAAAAAAGAAATGAGTGCTTTGTCGACTGGCTGCCCACAAGCCAGAAAAAGGAATTTGGATCCAAACCTCACACCATACAGAAGAATCAATTTCAGCTGAATTGGAAGAGCTACGTGTAAAAGGTAAAATGAAACTTCTAGAATGAAACATGTTTAGGGGCGTCTGGATGGCTCAGTCAGGTAAGTGTCTGACTTTGGCTCAGGTCATGATCTCACGGTTTGTGAGTTCGAGCCCCCCGTTGTGCTCTGTGCTGATAGCTCAGAGCCTGTTTGGGATTCTCTCCCTCTCTCTCTGCCCCTCCCCTGCTCACATGCACGTCCTCTCTCGCTCTCTTTCTCTCTCTCAAAATAAATATTCTTTTTAATTCTAAAAAAGGAAACATATTTATAATCTTGGAGTAATTGTTTTCATTTTTTTTTAATAAGCACAAAAGCACTAAACCCTATAAAGAATAAAAAAATGATACATCGGATCGCCCTGAGACCTTCTCGTGAAAAGGCACCATTAGGAGAACGGGAAGTGGCCCACCGAGCGGGAGGCAGTCCGAACAGTACGAGAGAATGGGCAGAAGACAGGAGAGGCATGGCAGCCCTGACGGACGGAGAGGGTAACTGGGGTGTGAGCGTTGCTCAGCCTCATGGGTCCCCAGGGAAATGCAAATTAAGCCTGCTACAGACCCCCCCCACCCCCCACCCCAAGAGACCAAACTCGAAAGGGCCGACACTACCTAGTTGGCCAGGAGGAGGAGCGCGGGCCAATGGGAAGCTGCTGGGTGGATTCTACAGAGACCCTCGGCCCGCCCAGCAGGTGTCCTGCCCACGCCCCACGCGGGTCCCACACGGGCAGGAGCTACAGAGGCCCAGCGGCACCGTTGGTTGGTCGTCACCCCGAGCTGGAAACGGCCCAAATTGCCATCAACAGTAAAGTGGGTAAATACACGGCAGTCTGTTCACACAATGGCATTGAAGCGGTGTGTTTGGTTTGAGAGAATGTGTTGACGCATGTAGTTTTTTTGTAAACGTCACACTTGAGTGAAAGTCAATGAGGGGATGTGTCAGACCCATCGGCGCGTGCTCCGCTCTCTGGGCTGGAAGGCCGGAAACAAACCCCTTGGCCCGAAAGAGAAGGACGTTGGAGCTCAGAGTCGGCAAGTGACTTGGGTAAGGCCACCAGGAAGTGGGAGACCAGGGACCAAAACCCCGGGGTCGTGAGGGCCCAGCTAGGGCTCTCCCCACGCCCACAGTCTGCTGCCCTCGAAATTCCTCTTTCCCTCCCCTCTGCTTGTGGCTCAACAACATCCTAAACTTGCCACCGTCACCGTTTCTACCTGTAGGTTCGGCGCTGCTAAGAATTATGTGCGTTGCTGTGCCGCGGAGCTCCAGAACTTCTGCATCTTTCCAAACCGAAACTCTACGCCCATGAACAGCTCCCCGATCCTCCTCCCCCCGGCCCCCGGCCCCCCGTAACCACCACCCCGCTTTCTGTCTGCATGAACTTGACCCCTCTGCGTCGCTCCTGTGAGCAGAGTCATACAGGACCTGTCCTTTTCCCGACGGGCTCCCTGCACTGCTCACAACGGGCGTCCTTCCTCTTCCAGGCGGAGTACTGTTCCAGCCACGGACGGACCGCACCTCATCCACTCGTCCGGCAGTGGGCGCCCGGGCTACTTGCACCTCTCGGCTGCTGTGAACGTGGGTGCGGAGAGGGCTCTTCGAGACCCCAATCTCCATTCTTCAGGGGACGCACCCACAGGTGGTCTCGTCAACACTAAGTTATCTTGCGCTCGCAGGTTTACCGCGGAACCGCGAGGTCCTAGGGTCAGGGTCAGTCACCCAGTTAGGTGTTGGTGAATGTTTGATGACCGTCTTCCTAAGTGGGCGGGGGAGCCTTGATTTATAAAGTCTGCCAGTTTTCTTGGTGTACGGACCAAGACGACATGGCCCCTGCTTGGAAGTCCCCAGGGCCGTCGGACCCTGTGCTGCCACCGAGCCCTGTCCACACAGCCAGGCAGCACTACCCCGCCCTTGCGGAGCGTCAGCCAAAGACACCCAGACTCAGCGGCAGGAGCCAAGCCAGGCGGGGTGGGGGGGCTGGGGAGCGGACTGAGCGATGGTCTCTCCCCGGAAGGACACTGTTAAGGAAGGTTCCTGGGGCTCACACATCGAGTCCGGGGCTGTGTGCGCCTGCGCAGCCATGCACGCAGGCGCGCCGTCTCCTTCGGAGGGCTGGCCACGGGTTTCAGAGGGACCCAGGTGCCTGCCTTCTGAGAAGCTCCCATCCCCAGAGGGGAAGACTCGCTGCTCTAACACAAAAGATGCCCACGACCCCAGTCTTGCCCGTCGGGAGTCCTGACCTGGGGGAAATGGTTGGACGAGTCGTTTGCTCTTCTCTTGGGAAGCCCAGGGGAGTGGCATGTGTCCCAAGTGCGAGGTGGACGCCGTGGACCAGCCAGCGAGCCTCCTCCTGAGGGGGGAGAGGCCTGACTTCTCACACGTGAAAGCCTTCCGCAAGCGTCAGGCTAATATGCGTCTGGACATTCCCATCCTGTCGAAGGGGCGCACAGCTGGGGAACAGTTTGCAAAATGAAGGTCCTGCCCTAAGACCCCACATGCCGTTTCCAGAGCTCACACAGAGACTCATGTCCGTGGGGCCGTGCGGAGGTCGCTCTCTCTTATTCCCAGTGTTTTGTTTTTGTGAGCGGTTGATTTTGTGTTGTGACTCAGTGCACCCAACATAAACCCAACTGCCATAACCGCCTCAAAGTGTACACCTTCCTGGCATTGGGTACATTTGCACTGCGGTGCAGCTGGCCTCTCTATCTCATTCCAGAACATTCCGTCATCCCAAAGGACACTTGGAAACAGTCCTTACCCTCTGTCTCCCCAGTCTCTGGCAATCATGAGGCCACTTCCTGTCCCTGCGGATTTTCCTGCAAATGGGATCATGTGACGTGTCCTCCTGGGTCTGGCCTCTCGCTCGGGGTTGGGTTTCCAAGACTCATCCACCAGGCAGCGTCCTGCTTCGCTCCCTGCTGAGACCGAGCGAGGCTCTGCCGGGTGGGGGGTGAGCTGGGCCGTGTTTGGCGGGCCCGTCGGGTGGGTGGCAGACGTTGGGTTGTTCCGTCTCAGAACAGTGCTTCTGTGCACACTCGTGTGTGGACACAGTTGTCCCCTGTCTTGGGCGCGCCCCTCGGAGAGGAGCCTCGGGGTCGGGGGTGACGCTGGGTCTGGCTCATGGAGCCCCAGACTTCTCTTTTGCGTTGGAACCCTTCCCCCTCAGGAGGTGAGGCCTGGTGCGCAGGCGCCCAGACGGTTCTCCGCGGGCCGGATGCCCCCAGTCAGGTGGCCGGGCTGCTGGTCAGAAAGCTGCCGCAATATTCCCGCTCAACAGGGGACAGAGTCACACGTTCCCCGGGACGGCGCTGGCGTGGACGCACCCCTGCCCTGGCTCGCCCTCTCCGGTGCCCAGCCTGCGTCCTCCGCTCCCCCCAGCCTCCCCGAGGCTCCCGGCCGCACCTGGGGGTCTGCGCACGGACCTGTCTTCCCCGGCAGACCGGGGGGGGGGGGCACAGGTTGGCAGCAGGGACTCCGCACGCAGGCGCCTCCTTCCGCAATGTGTGGGGGGGGGAGCATGTTCCTTGATGCCTTGGCGGGATGCCTGTCGGACGCCACCGTGGGCCATGACAGGAAATCAGAAAGGCCACAAGTCAGGGGGCCGGAGACAGAGTGGCACAAGGACAGTCGGCAGGGTGACACAGAAGTACCCCTTCAGAAGGGGAGTCAGGAGGGCTTCTGGGAGGCAGTGCCATGGGAGCAGGCCGAGTCAGGCACGGTGAGGGGAGGGCCCAGCAGGGGCCTCTTCTGCAAAGGCTGCGGGGGTGGGGGGTGCTGGGCTGGTCTCCTCACGGTCCCCCTGGCTAGTGGTACGGGCACAGGGCCAGGCAGGTAATGGTCATCCAGAATGGCTTTGGTCCCCCTCTGTCCCCTCTTGCTGCAGGACCTCGGGCCAGCCTTGGGGTTCAAGTTTGTCACCTCTGTGCCCTTCACACCGTGTGGAAGGACCAGGGCGTGGGGAAGGAGCCAGCGGGGCCTGACCCACAGAGCAGGAGGGACACATGACAAGAGCGGAAGTGCCTTCAAGGGACAGCTGTGCAAAATGTCCTCAGCGGCACAGCCAGGGACAAGGTGCCTCAGGGCACACGATCCCGGGACTGTGGAGAGGGGGCCCCCAGGCCGACTGGCAGACGAGTGGGGCCCTCAGTCGCCCTCCTGTCGGGAGGGTCAGCAACCAGGACACTGAAGGCCCAGGCGGGCCCACAGCGGGGGTGTGGCACACGTTCTCGCCCGTGCCATCCGGGGGGTCAGCCCCCCCCCCAGGAGGTGAAGTGGTAGGCAATTCAGAGACTGAGCAAAGCACGGTCACTGCCCGACACCCTGTCGGGGACACTGGCCTGCGTCCTAGCGTCCCCCTCCCGCCCCAGGCCACCTTCCCGCCAGCCTATGGCGGTCCGCTGTCGATCCCGGCTCCATCCCGTGTCCCAGCAAGACACCCAGGGGAGGTCTGTCGCATAAATGCACCAGTGACCCGGGGATTAATCGATCAAGCCATTAATGAAAGAATTGATGACTCGGTGATCTGAGGGTCCAGGGCCCTTGGCCGTGACAGCCTCCCGAGGGCCCATCCTCACCACTTGGTCATGTCTGGACAGCGCAGCCTGCCTTCCCTCAGATGCATGGATTGCTCTCCTGGATGGGGGCAGGGTGTGGGCAGAAGGCCATCTTCCCAATTCTTTTAGAACGTACTTGGCATTGAAGGAAAGTGGGTCTTAAGGAAAGCACAGTCAACTCCCCGTCCTTCCCACCCTGGCAAGACCCCCGTTTTCGGCCTGCCTGTGGCAATCTCCTACCGTTTACTTACTGAGCAGACACACGAGTGTGTGTGGGGGGGTGTCTGCCCCTTTCCAGCGCCCTCCACTCCCCATCTCCTCCACTGGCCACTGGGGTGGGGAGCAAGTCCCTGTTCTCGAAGTGGGGCCCACACCCCCGCTCTCCTGGCTCCCGTGCACCCCTCCACGGGCCCCCTGCCCGCTCTCTGTGCATCTGGCGCGCAGGGCCCCTTGTCACCTGCAGGTGGCTTCACGCACCACCCCTTTCAAGATGCACCTTGCGGAGCTTCTGGAACAAGGTTGTGCTGCTGCCGCCTGCGTCCATGTGTGACGGCCGCCAGACCCGGTGCCAGTCAGACCCCGGGCCGCCCTCTGGAAGCCTTCAGAGCCAGCTTAGTATCCCCTGGTCTGGAAAGGTCACTGCACCCTGCCTGGGGTGGGTTTCCAGTCCTTCGGCAACGTCCTCCGGTTTTAGGGCATTTTCTGGCGGATGATTGGCTTGATGACGCTCTCACTTCTGGGTTCCCCTAGCTCGCTCCCGTACGTTAGACGGTGCCTAACCCGTGGTCTGGCTTTATATTTTCTCTTGTAGTGTTCATTCTGCTTTTTTATAATTTATGGGAAATTTCTATTCAACTTTGCTATTTATACTTTAATAAAAAAGGAGCTCTTTCTTTTTAAAGTTTATTTATGTTGAGAGGGAGAGAGAGAGTGTGCAAGCAGGGAGGGGGAAGCGAGGGAGACAGCGAATCCCAAGCAGGCTCCGTGCTGTCAGCACAGCCAGTTCAGGGCTCGATCCCGTGAACCGTGAGGTGACGGCCTGAGCTGAAATCCAGAGCTGGACACTTAGCCAACTGAGCCACCCAGGCGCCTCCAAAATGAGCTCTTTCTTATTCTCCGACTGTCCCTTTGTTATAGCATCTCGTTCTTAGGTCGTGGCTGTGGTGTTTTATCAGAGAAATTTGTTTTCCTCTTTTATATGATCTTTTTTTTCCTCTTGTTTCTGTTTCCTTAGGGTTCCTTTATTTTGGCAGAGAATCTGTCTTTCGTGTTAGATGCTCTTCCCTTGAGGGGCTGGTGATCCAGGTGGTCTGCTGGTCTTTATAGAGGCATGAAGGGCTATTATGGGCAGTGTGGACAGGGGGAGGGTAGATCACTAAGCTTAAGCAGCAGGGTCCAAACATTCGGCCAGAGGTCGTGGGAGTCCGGCCGACTCTGCAGACCCCTACCCCCACCCCCGTCTCCTGCACGGGCGGCAAGGGAACTCTGGGAATGGGCAGAGTCACGGCCACGGTGGCCTCTCAAGATCTGCCTGCCCCTCCCTGGCTGATGTGCACGGCTGTGCCTGGGCGCCCCCCGCACCAGCCCAGGGCCTCCTGGCCTTGACCCCCAAGAGTGAGCCTGGGGCTCCAGGCTTCTGCCCGCCTGGAGCTGGGGTCTAAGTGTCTAAGTGCTCCTTGAAGACTCATAACTGCTCTTGCTTGTCCTCAGCACCCCTCTGCACCCCACCCGCAGAGCCCCCAGCAGCCTGGATGTTAGAGCCGCTGTGGCTTGCCCTGGTCCCACCGCCAGGGCCTTTGCAGCGCCTGTCTTCCAGCTGAGGGAGACAAGATGCCATGGCGTCCCCCAGTGGTCCCCGCTGGGTCCTGGGAGGGGTAGGGGTGCGCGTGCTCGGGAAGCTAGGTTGAACCGGAAGTCACCGCTTACATTGTGTGGGAGGAGCTCTCACCGTGGCTGTTCCTCATCTCCTGCTACCACCATCCGCGCCTCTAAGCACCCAGCAGAAGCACTGGCCCGAGGGGGGAAGTGTTCTGCAAACATCAAGAAATGTCACCCTTATGCCTGCCTGCAAGAGAAAGGAGAAGCCGTGAGTGTCTGACCCAAAACCCGAAAGCGGTGGGGGGGGGGTGTTAGGGGGGTGAAGGGGTCAAGAGCACCTGCCAGCCCCTCCCACTTCAGGAAGAATCCCGGCACAGTGTCATAGATGAGTTGCTGACAAATAAAATCAGGTTCTCTTGAAATCCAGATTTCTAAGGGCGCCTGGGTGGCTCAGTCAATTAAGCGTCCGATTCTTGATCCCAGCTCAGGTCATGATCACGTGGTTTGTGAGTTCTAGCCCTGCATCAGGCTCTGAGCTAATAGCACAGAGCCAACTTGGGATTCTCTCTCTCCCCTCTCTGACCCCCTTCCCACTCACTGGGGCTCTCTCTCTCGCTCTAAAAAATAAATAAACGTGTTGAAACACCCAGATCTCTAACTCCCCATGACACCCAGCAGGCCTGTCAGCTCTGCAGCCAGCGCTGCCTCAGGCATTTAAAGCCAAGCGTGCTTGATAAGGCGCTTAATTTTTCTGAGTTCCTATCTATGTATCTGTAAAATAAAATTTTACTGTAAATTTTTGAAAAACAGTTTGGAGCAACAGCTGTCCCCCCACCCGAGAAACACGCTGTGCCAGCCCTGCCCCCACGACACGGGTCCCCCCACCGGCGAGCGCGGGAGCCCGGGGCCTGCAGAGCCCGGGCAACGGTGGGCAGGCCCAGGCCCCTGCCCGTCTCCTCCCCCCGCCTGGCAGCAGTCTGCCGGCACATCTGGACGAGGTGCTCACACCTGCTGTAGGCGCTGGGGCCCAAGGCTGCCGTCACAGGGCTGGCATCCTGGCATCCTAGGGGGAGAGCCAAGGGCACCTGTGGGGAAAGGATGTGGGGGGTGAAGTAGGGAGGGACGCAGGGCTGCTTTCCATTCTCACAGGGTGGCTGGTGGCTGCAGATGGGCTGTGTGATTGGGTGACATCAGAAAGAAGAAGGGAGGGCTGGGCCATAAGCAGCCCAGAGGAAGGGCATCCAGGAAGTGGAAACCGCAAGTGAAAGGCCCCCCTGGCACTTCAGCCCCTCGGGCCCAGACAGGAGGAGCGCTCAGGGCTCTGTCAGCGGGAGGGGGTGGGGACACGTGTGGAGTGCCCGCCCTCCTGGCCCCGTGGGGCCCCCAGTGTGACTCTCCTGTGCGTGGAGGGCGCGGCCATCCCAGCCTGAGAAGGCACGGCAACCGGGGGCTCAGACCCTCAGGAGTGAGGATGTGGGTCACACCCCCAGGTGGGCCCCCAAGAC
>PISW01009547.1:22414-59828 GCA_004023785.1 Mungos mungo | reverse complement strand
TAAAAAACATATTTGTAAGTGCTATGTAAAATTAAGCAGTTCTTCAGACTAAGAGGTATGGAATTGTTTCCCTTTTCTCAGAATCTTGTAAAATATTAATCCAAATTCTTTTAATTGGGGGGAGTTCAAATTCAGAACAAAGGTTGCTGTTTTCTGACAGAACTTATAGTTTTTTTTATTGTACTTGTTTTGCTTGTTGGTGGTGTTTGCTTATTTAATACATTCCGTCAAGGACAGAAATTTAAAAAAAAAAGAACTTAAAAAAAAAAGAAGTAAAGTTAGCTAAAATGTACATAACTTGTTATAACTTTTGTTACTTCAGAGATTTCATATGGATCAATAGCTGTTAGAAATAAAATATTCCAGATTTAGAAAGTGAACTTATTAGATTATTTGGAATTTGGTAAAGTGTTGTTTGTAATTATAGTATTAAATTATAGTAAGTATAGTAAGTACATAATTTTTAGTTTAATATAAAATCATTCAGTCTGTGTTACGGTATTCACTTCTGTCAAACACTTTTTATATTCAGTGTTTTTATTCTGTAAAAGTAAAACCCAATTTACAAACAAACAAACAAACAAAAAAAGAATTGCAGTTTTTGATTCTGCTTGATTAAGTGCTCAAATTTTAATTATGAAAGACAAAAATGCAAACCACTTTTAAATATTTTATCAGTTGTTCAAAACTTATTTAATTTATAAAATTTGTTTAAAATGTAAGGGTTAATAAAACTCTGTAAAAGGGGAATATTTATCATTTAATAATCTGTGACTCACTCATATAGAAAACATAATAGAACTTTATTACCTAGCATACTTAAATATTCGCCTATGCTATATAGAATCACTAAGAATTTTAATTTTTAATATGTAACTCAAAAGTCATATATACTCCTTATAGTAAGGAGTTTTAATTTAAAAACAACAGGATTTTTTAAAACCTTTTTTAAACTTTTTATTTATTTTTGAGAGAGATAGAGAGACCATGAATAGGGGAAGGGCAGAAAGAGAGGGAGACACAGAATCCGAAGCAAGCTCCAGGTTCTGAGCTGTCAGTACAGAGCCTGACACAGGGCTTAAACTCATGGACACAAGATCATGACATGAAGCAGAAGTTGGACACTCAACTGACTGCGCCACCCAGGCGACTCTAAGCAGCATTTTTTAAAATAAAAATAATTATATTTATTTATTTTTGGACAAAGAGAAACAAAGCATGAGTGGGGGAGGAGCAGAGACAGAGGGAGACAGAATCAAAAGCAGGCTCCAGGTTCTGAGCTGTCAGCACAGGGCCCGGTGCAGGGCTCGAACCCACGAATTGTGAGATCATGACCTGAGCCAAAGTCGGACACTTAACCAACTGAGCCACCCTGGCGCCCCATTGGCAGGATTTTTTCTTTTTTTGAAAGTTCTTGTAATTTATTTTTTTTTAATAGGTTATTGTCAAATTGGTTTCCATACAACACCCAGTGCTCTTCCCCATAAGTGCCCTCCACCATCACCACCACCTCTTTTCCTCCCTCCCCCTTCCCCTTCAACCCTCAGTTCATTTTCAGCATTCAATAGTCTCTCAAGTTTGGCATCCCTCTCTCTCCCCAACTCTCTTTCCCTCTTCCCCTACCCCTGGTCCTCCATTAGGTTTCTCCTGTTTTCCTGTTAGACCTATGAGTGCAAACATATGGTTTCTGTCCTTCTCTGCCTGACTTCTTTCACTTAGCATGACACTCTCAAGGTCCACCCACTTTCCTACAAATGGCCATATTTCATTCTTTCTCATTGCCATGTAAGACTCCATTGTGTATATATACCACATCTTCTTGATCCACTCATCAGGTGATGGACATTTAGGCTTTTTCCATGTTTTGGCTATTGTTGACATTGCTGCTATGAACATTGGGGTACATGTGCTCCTATGCATCAGCACTTCTGTATCCCTTGGGTAAATCCCTAGCAATGCTATTGCTGGGTCATAAGGGAGTTCTATGGATAGTTTTTTGAGGAACCTCCACACTGTTTTCCAGAGCGGCTCCACCAGTTTACATTCCCACCCACAGTGTAGGAGGGTGCCCGTCTCTCCACACCCTCGCCAGCATCTATAGTCTCTTGATTTGTTCATTTGAGCCTCTCTGACTGGCATGAGGTGGTATCTCAGTGTGGTTTTGATTTGTGTTTCCCTGATGATGAGTGATGTTGAGCATCGTTTCATGTGCCTGTAGGCCATCTGGATGTCCTCTTTGGAGAAGTGTCTGTTCATGTCTTCTGCCCATTTCTTCACTGGGTTATTTGTTTTGTGGGTGTGAAGTTTGGAGAGTTCCTTGTATATTTTAGATTCTAGCCCTTTATCTGATATGTCATTTGCAACTATCTTTTCCCATTCTGTCGGTTGCCTATTAGTTTTCTTGATTGTTTCCTTTGCAGTGCAGAAGCTTTTTATCTTGATAAAGTCCCAGGAGTTCAGTTTTGTTTTCATTTCCCTTGCTTTGGGGATGTGTCAAGTAGGAAATTGCTGCGGTGGAGGTCTAGGAGGTTTTTTCCTCCTTTCTCCTCGAGGGTTTTGATGGTTTCCTGTCTCACACTCAGGTCCTTGAGCCATTTTGAGTTTACTTTTGTGTATGGTGTAAGAAAGTGGTCTAGTTTCATTCTTTTGCAAGTTGCTGTCCAGTTCTCCCAGCACCATCTGCTAAAGAGGCAGTCTTTTTTCCATCAGATACTCTTTCCTGCTTTGTCAAAAATTAGTTGGCCGTCCATTTGTGGGCCCAGTTCTGGGTTTTTGATTCTATTCCATTGGTCTATGTGTCTGTTTTTGTGCCAATTCCTTACTGTCTTAATGATGACAGCTTTGTAGTAGAGGCTAAAGTCTGGGATTGTGATGCCTCCCATTTTGGTTTTCTTCTTCAATATTAGTTTGGCTATCCGGGGTCTTTGGTGGTTCCATATGAATTTGAGAATAGTTTGTTCTAGCTTTGAGAAGAATGATGGTACAATTTTGATGGGGATTGCATTGAATGTGTAGATTTCTTTGAGTAGTAATGCCATTTTCACAATGTTTATTCTTCTGATCCATGAACAGGGAATGTTTTTCCATTTCTTGGTGTCTTCTTCAATCTCTTTCATAAGTTTTCTATAGTTTTCATCATATAGGTCTTTTACATCCTTGGTTAGGTTTACTCCTAGGTATTTGGTAGTTTTTCATGCAATCGTGAATGGGATCAGTTTCTTGATTTCTCTTTTGGCTGCTTCATTTTTGGTGTATAGAAATGCAACTGATTACTGTACATTGATTTTGTACCCTGCAACTTTACTGAATTCATTGATCAGTTATAGAAGGCTTTTGGTGGAGTCTGCCAGGATTTCCATGTAGAGTATCATGTCATCTGCAAAAAGTGAAAGTTTGACTTCTTCTTTGCCAATTCTGATGCCTTTTATTTCCTTTTGTTGTCTAATTGCTGATGCTAGGACTTCCAGCACTATGTTAAACAGCAGTGGTGACAGTGGACACCCCTGTCGTGTTCCTGATCTCATGGGGAAAGCTCTCAGTTTTTCCCCATTGAGGATAATATTGACTATGGGCTTTTCATAAGCTGCTTTTATAATGTTTAGGTAAGTTCCTCCTATTCTTACTTTCTCAAGGGTTTTTATTAGGAAAGGGTGCTGTATTTTGTCAAATGCTATTTCTGCATCTATTGACAGGATCATGTGGTTTTTTTCCCTTCTTTTGTTATTATGATGGATCACATTGATGGATTTTTGAATATTGAACCAGCCATGTAACTCAGGAATGAATCCCACTTGATTATGATGGATAATTCTTTTTATATGCTGTTGAATTCGATTTGCTAGTATCTTGTTGAGTATTTTTGCATCTGTATTCATTAAGGATATTGGTCTGTAGTTCTCCCTTTTGGCTGGTTCTCTGTCTGGTTTGGGTATCAAGGTGATGCTGGCTTCATAGAATGAGTTTGGAAGTTTTCCTTCTATTTCTATTTTTTGGAATAGGTTGAGAAGAATGGGTATGAGCTCTGCTTTAAATATCTGGTAGAATTCCCCTGGGAAGCCATCTGGCCCTGGGCTCTTATTCATTGGGAGGTTTTTTGATAACGGATTCAATTTCTTCACTGGTTATTGGTCTATTCATGCTTTCTATCTCTTCCCGTTTGAATTTTGGTAGTGCATGTGCAGTTAGGAATTTGTCCATTTCTTCTGTGTTGTCCAGTTTGTTGGCATATAATTTTTCATAGTAATCTCTGATGATTGCTTGTATTTCTAAGGGATTGGTTGTAATAGATTCTTTTTCTTTCATGATTTTGTCTACTGGGTGCTCTCTCTTTTCTTTCTGAGTGGCCTTGCTAGAGGTTTATCAGTTTTGTTTCTTTTTTCAGTGAACCGACTCTTGGTTTCATTGATCTGCTCGACTGTTCTTTTTGATTCTATATTGTTTATGTCTGCCCTGATCTTTATTATTTCTTTTCTTCTACTGGGATTGGGGTGCTCTTGCTGCTCCCCTTCTAGTTTCAGTAGGTGCTCTATTAAATTTTGAGTTTGTGCTTTTTCTAGTTTGTTGAGATTGGCCTGGATTGCAATATACTTTCCTCTTAGGACTGCCTTTGCTTCATCCCAGAGATTTTGGATTGTTGTATTTTCATTTTCGTTGGTTTCCATATATTTTTTAATTTCTTCTCTATTTGCCTGATTAACCCAATTATTCTTTAGTAGGGTGGTTTTTAACCTCCACATTTTTGGAGGTTTTCCAGACTTATTCCTGTGGTTAATTTCAAGTTTCATAGCATTGTGATCTGAAAGTGTGCATGGTATTATCTCTATTCATTTATACTTATGGAGGGCTGCGTTATGCCCCAGTGTATGATCTATCTTGGAGAATGTGCCATGTGCACTCGAGAAGAAGGTGAATTTCCTATCTTTAGGATGCAGAGTTCTAAATATATCTATCAGTTCCATCTGTTCCAATGTGTCGTTTAGTTCCATTATTTCCTTAGTGATTTTCTGTCTGGTTGATCTATCCCTTGCTGTCAGTGGAGTATTAAAGTCCCCTGCAATTAGCACATTTTTGTCAATAAGATTGTTTCTTTCTGTGATTTTTATGTATTTGGGCGCTCCCGAATTTGGCACATAGATATTTATAATTGTTAGCTCTTCCTGATGGAGAGACCCTGTAATTTTTATATAATGTCCTTCTTCATCTCTTTCTACTGCCTTTACTTTAACGTCCAGTTCATCTATAAGTATGGTTACTCCCGCTTTCTTTTGGCTTCCAGTTGCATGATAGGTATTTCTCTATCCCTTTACTTTCAACCTGAAGGTGTCTTCCAGTCGAAAATGGTCTGTTGTAGACAGCAAATAGATGGATTTTGTTTTTTTATCCATTCTGCTACCCTGTGTCATTTGGTTGAAGCATTCAGTCATTTACATTCAGTGTTATTATTGAAAAATGTGGGTTTAGAGTCATTGTGTTCTCCCTAGAATTCATGTTTATAGTGGTATCTCTGGCACCGTGTATTCTTTGCAACATTTCCCTCATAGAGTCCCTCTTAGGATTTCCTGTAGGGCTGGTTTGGTGGTCATGAATTCTCTCAATTTTTGTTTACTTGGGAACACTTTTGTCTCTCCTTCTATTTTGAATGACAGGATTGCTGGATAAAGAATTCTTGGCTGCATGCTTTTTCTGTTCATCATATTGAAGATTTCCTGCCATTCCTTCCTGGCCTGCCAGGTTTCATTGGATAGGTCTGTAACCACTCTGATAG
This sequence comes from Mungos mungo, assembly GCA_004023785.1. NCBI lineage: Eukaryota > Metazoa > Chordata > Mammalia > Carnivora > Herpestidae > Mungos > Mungos mungo. The sequence continues at coordinate 54,064 of PISW01009547.1, read as the reverse complement.
GTTTCCCGTTGTATGTGATGGCCCTTTTCTCCCTAGCTGCTTTCAGAATTCTCTCTTTATCTTTATATTTTGCCAGTTTCACATGATATGTCGTGCTGAAGGCTGATTCAAGTTCCGCCTTAAGGGGGTTCTTTGTGCCTCCTGAATTTGAATGTCTATTTCTTTTCCCAAATTTGGGAAATTCTCAGTTATAATTGGCCTAGTATCCCTTCAGGACCTTTCTCTCTGTCTTCCTCTTCAGGAATTCCTATGATATGGATGTTGTTCCATTTGATTGTATCACTCAGATCTCGAATTCTCCTTTCCTGCTTCTGAATCAATTTCTCTCTCTTTTTTTCAGCTTCCTCTTTTGCTATAACTGTATTTTCTAATTCACCTATTCTTCTCTCTGCCTCATCAATCCTTGAGGTGGCTGCCTCCAGTTTGTTATTCACCTCATCTATAGCCTTTTTTAACTCATCACACCTATTTTCAAAGTGCCTAGTAATTGTCTCAGTTGATTCTTTGATGCTTTTTTCAACCCCAGCGATTAACTTTATGACAAGTTTTTTAAATTCTTGATCTGGTATGTTGTCTAGATCTGTCTTGAGCAGTTCTGTGGCTGTGACTTCCTCCTGGAGGTTCTTCAGGGGAGAGTTCCTTCGTTTTGTCATTTTTTGCTAGTTTTCTGTCTCTTTTCACCTTTAGAAAGCTCGTTGTGCACTGTGCACCTGTTAATATTTCTCTGTTAATGGAGGCTTATTGACTGTCCAAGGCCTGTCGTTTCAGGAAATTTTCTTTTAATGGTGTCTCTCAGTTTCTCTTGTTGTGCCTTTGAATATTTTATTTCCCTACTCAGCAATATTTGGGACTCATTGTCATACACACTTTGGCTTGTTTCTTAGTGTAGCCCTAAGAAGGAAAACAGACAGACAAACACAGAGGGAACAGTAACTCACAAACGCACAGACAAATCAAACAAACAAACACTTTAAGAGGGGGAAAGAAAAGAAAGAAAATGGAGAGGAAACAGACCAAAAGAAAAGAAGAAGAATAGAAAAAAAAAAAAGAAAAAATAGATAAATAAAGGGGGTCAGAGACAACAAAGGACAGTGGACAGTCTAAAAGTGTATGACCAGTTGAGGGGAAAGGTAGGGATGAGATATAGGAGAATATATCTGGATTGCAAGAAGGTTAAAAAAAAAAGGGAGAAAGGAGAAAGGAAAATAAGGAGTAAAGCTTCTTAAAAATTTAAGTAAAAAAAAAGTAATAATAATAAAAAATACATACAAAAAAAGAAAAGAAGAAAAAAATTATAAAAAAATAAAAGAAAAGAAAAAACAGCAACTCCTTGTTGTGGATAGGCGTGGTTTGGTGCAGTAGGTCTTGAAGGCTGCTCTCAGAGGCTCCGCCTTGGTGTCTTCAGAGATTAGAATGGTGGCACTCCAAGCTCTGCTGAACTACACACTGCAGGCCACTCTAATGAGTCCAATCTCCTTATGCCGCGGATGAACAGAATTGTATTTTCCAGGTCCGCCTCAGTTCAAAGTTCCAGTCCATGCACTTTTATGCTGCCACAGATGAGATGTATTTACTTTGGTGGCTGGCTTCTTAGAGGGAGGAATCCGTTTGACTTGGCTCAGGCAATGATTTCGGCTGCCCCTGCCTGAGGAGAGATGCGCAGCAGGAGGTGAAGTGCGTGCTATCACAGACCCAACTCCCAGCAGGATCACGATCACGTTGGGGGAGAAATGAGTGTGCGGCTGTTGCCCGAAGCACTGGGAGCTGCTGGAAAAGAGCTGGTAGCTCCTGCAGCCTGAGCGCGCACCCAGGCCTCCACTGCCACCAACTCCCTGCCGGGATCGCGCCAAGGTGGGGGCTATCCTTTCCCTGTTGGCACCCGGGATTCAGGATTTGCGTGGCCAATGCTGGGGGCGAGATGCACCGTAGAAATGAGGTGCGTGCTCCCACTCCCAAAACCGAGGTCGAAGTGAGCGCCCCCGACACCCCTGCTGCTGGGGCCGTTGACTCCACGCCGAGATGGCACAAGGCTGGAAGCTGTTCTTTCCTTGCGCCACCTAGGATTGGGATTCAGGCTACCCAGCAGTTATCTATAGAGTGAGCTTCTCTCTCCAAGTGTGGTTAAGTGTTCTTTACCTCTTCCCCAGAGATAGTACTATGAGCATGTTCAGTCTCTCTGTCTCTTCCCTTTGTCTCTCGGGCTCCGTGCACTTGCCCCGTGTTGGGCTGGGGCTCCCACCTCCCCTGCCTGTCTTGGGCTGGCCCGTTTTCCAATCTCCCCAGTTCGCACTCACTCACTCAGGTGTCCTTGAGGTTGTCTTCTTTCTGGAGTCTGTATTTTCTCCTTCCGCTCCTGCAGATGAGAGTAATGTCCTTCTTAGTTCGATAGATGGGGCAGACGAAGTTTACAGAGCTCCCTTCCTCTCCGCCATCTTGGCTCCTTCTCTGATCAAGATTTTTTAAATAGAAGTATGTCACGACACTTAGCTGGGTATGTTTTGTTTCATTTTTGCTTAGTCAGTTGGTATTCTCTGAGATGGTAAGATATTGAATACCTATATACATATGAGCAGCATATTTCTCATTAATAAAATGTTTTTGATTAGTTAGAAATAGACCTCAATTTATACAAACACATGATTATTTTATTATACTTGCTGGATAAATAATAATGTTTACATTTTTTACTGATCATTTCCAAACTTGGATGTATACTATAACTGCATTTGAAGCTTAAGAACCCTGGAAGCTACCTGACAAACTAGAGATTTTAGTGTAATTGATCTGAAGTATAGCCTGGGTACTTGGATTTTATAAATATTTTCTATTTAAAATTTTTTAAGGTTTATTTATTTTTAAGTTAGAGAGACAGAGAGTTAGCAGGGGAAGGGAAGAGAGAAGGAGACAGAGAATCCAGCACGGGCTCCAGGCTCTGTGCTGACACCTGGATGTGGCCCTCGAACTTAAGGACTGTAAATTCATGACCTGAGCCAAAGTCCGACACTTACCCAACTGAGCCACCCAGGTGCCCCCTGCTAATTTTAATGTAAAGCCAGAGTTAAAGGCACAGAATTCCATTTTCAGGAACATGAAGAAATCTAATTTTGCAGTCTCACATCAGAGTAAAGAAATATTCCTCCTGTGTCCAGACATTAGAGTAAAACTATGGTTTTCCTTTGAAATATTCCCTGTTTTTACTAGTAGTTTTCGATTGGTAGACATTTAAAAGCTTATTTATATACTTCAAGAGAAATACTTTTTATTTTCTTTTCAAAACTCTCATATTTAATAGCTTACAAGGGCATAAATTCCAATTTAGCTTAAAGTAATTCAGACTTTAAATAGTCACTTGAATGATTTCTCATCAAAGGTGCAAAAGATCAATAGAAACATTGAAGAAGCACCTGGAAATAGAAATTTCTGCACGGAATCTCCTTGACCAGGGATCGTTGTAGCTTTTAAATTTTAAGTTTGGGGTATTGTATCACCAGCTAGAATATAGAAAATCTATTCTACACACATGTATATGTATGTATGTTCACTCAAAAGCACACATATATTTGAAAAAGACATTAACAAGAAATACATGTTCATGTTTCTAGGAAAACGTGTGTTTTGAAGCATTTTATTTATATTAGCAAGGTGAATTTTATCATGCAATACTTAACATAAACCTAATACTCCCTTGCACAGGCTTTCTTTCAATTCTAAAAGAAAGAATTTTCATATAAATGCTGAATGGAATCACCATATAGGAGAGGATTGCATTTTAAAACTATTTAGCGATATGTGTAGCTAATTCTGAAAATAATTTTATTTTTATTTTTCAAAACAAACAATCTTATATATCTAAAGTTCAGATATGCTAAAACATCCAATTGTTTGCTACCAAATTGCTCTTTTACAGTATTTACATTAAGAAGTGGATATATATTTTCTGTGAATAAGAGTCCAAAGGATTTTATCCTTGCTCTTAAATATACACTGCAAGAAGGCCTTAAATATCATAAATATTATTAATAATTTGTTCTGTTGTTTGTTGGCATATGTTTGGCAAAGAATAGTAGTAAAAGACTTTGAAGTGGGAATGTATGATTTCAGAGAGAATCTTTCACAGGTGTTGAAGCTCTATGGGCCTCAGATGTTCTTAAAGATCTGAGACAACAGAATTTCTCTCCAAACCATTAAAGTTTGAAGAGCAACTGAACAGATGTTCATTCTTTCATTTAATATTTCAGACAGCTGCATAACGGCACTGTGTTGTTTTTTCACTTTTTTTTTTTAACATTTAAAAACTAAACTTGGTTTAAGGTCACTTCTGATGACAGTTTGAACTGGTCTGACAGCTGTTTAAATGTTTTTGACATCTGCTTAGGAAGATGGAATTCCTGTCTTTTCTGCCTGAGTTGATGCTACGTATAAAATACTTTGTTCTTTAACAACATCAGCAAAAATAAAATAATTTACTGAAAGGTGGTGTCTTTGGGGTGTGCACACCTGTGTATATTCTTTACCTCCATAATTTGTCACCTCTAAACAAGAGACACTTAATTTTTCCAGAAGTAGTATAATATAAATTTCTCAGATGTAATTAAAATTAAAAGGGTTTATTTCATCCATACTTTATGAGCTATAAAACATTATTGCTTATAAAAAAGAGTTCCCAACTGTTCAGTGTCAATTCCCCAAGAGGTATAACATATGGTGAGCACAGGTATATTAAACGTAATCTGTGCAATAACTTTAAATATACATGCAATTATTAGAGATTAGTCTGAAATTTCTCGTGAAAGACCTATGGGATGCCCAGATCAAGTCTAGCTGGACTCTGCTTTTCCTTATAGCTTATGGATTTTGTTTAGGAAACAGAAAGACCTCTGGGGATGTTTTTAAGCCCTCCGCATACTTGAGTTGGGAAATTGCCTTCAGGGAACATTTTATAACAGATGACAGATAAGAAAGGAAAAACCCTGAGCACTGGGGCTTCAGTCTGATCACAGGGAATATCGGCACTGTGTTTTGCCTCAGAGTAAGTAAGTAGAAATAAACTGTTGAAAAGCAATATGTGACAAAATATGGTGTGGCTAAGACATGCTTCTAGAATGTTTCTCTGGAGAACTTGAAGCTATTTTCTGAAAGGTCTTTGCATGGCTGTACCTACAGAGCAAGAAAGGACTACCTTAAACAGCCTGGTATGGTCCCCTTGCTGGGAAGAGGCCATGAACTAAAGGAATAATCTTAAGAGAAACTGAGCACCCTTAGAAACTACCACTGGAAGCAAAATGTCCGGGAAACATGGTCTTATGTCGCATTAAAATAGATGTTGGGATTTGTTAACATGCACAGAAAAATAATTACAATAAATAACAGGCAAACATAATGTTAGAAAACTAACATAGTTTAGTTCTAGTGGTAGCCAACGCAATTGAAGTCACACTGTCTCCATTATAAATATAGAATATCTAAGTCTTCACAATCTTAATAAATTTATCTAAGATCTTGTGGCTTATAAGAAGCAAACAGGTAATGCAATTTCATGTTTTTAATTTCAAAGATCATTTTCTTTTCACCATATAATTTCACTTTCCTTGATAACAATACCCATGGTTCAGCAGTCATTGCACTAATAATCTGTTATATACCTTTTAAGATCATAATATTTATTATATTCATTGACTGGCATCTATTTGCCATGTAAATAAAAAACATCAAGCCTTATACATATTTAGAGTACTAAAGAGCTATTAAAATATTTCCGTTCAAATGGAGATGGAGAAACTGAGGCCAAAGTCCTCTATAGAATTAGTTATAATTGGAGGAGAAAAATAACAGTTCTTAGGGGTAAGGCCCTTTATATTTCAAAATGACAAATTGATGGAACATTAGAGGCTGTAATAAAAGTCCAAGATAAGCTACTCACACTGAAAGTTTTAAAAGCTGTGTTAAAGCTCCCAACATTTAGCAGGTTAATGTTATGTTAATAGCCTTCCCTTCACGGTCTGGTCATAGTGGTGACTTTTAAATTCTTTAGTTCCTATATTAAACACAGTTTCCTAGAAACAAGTCTATTTGTTGTTGTTTTGTTATTAAGAAAAAAATATATCCACCATAATAGGATAATTAAAAATATTTAAAGATTTATTTTATTAATATTCAACAATAATTTATTTAGCATCTGAAATATGCCAGGACTCATGTAGTGTCAGAGAGAAAGGAAAGACAACAATAAGTGAAAAAAATGTTTCTCTAAAATGTGTTGGGGAAGTTTTGTTGTGTTTTAACTTAAAAATACTCACTGAATCACCTGAGATTTGCATTTTTTCTAGGTATTTATTCTAAAGAAATGAAAACTTATGCTTATGTGAAAATGTAAACATAAATGTTGTAAAGTGGCATTATTGACAAATGCCAACACTTGGAAACAATCTAAATATGCATTAATGGATAAATGAATTAACAAACTGTTAGATCACTCAGTGGAATACGATATAGCCACAACATAATTAGACATTCTGTCTAAGACATTGAGTCTAAGAACCGAGACTCAAAAGGTGACATACTCTTTAATTCTATGTAATTGACACTGTAGAAAGGGAAAATTGTAGGAATCAGAATGAGAATTCTTTGGGGGTGTTGAAATTCTTCTGTTTATTGGCTGTGGTTGTCGTTCTTGTAATCCATGAATGTATGGAAATATGGAAAACTGCACATTTGGGGCATCTGGGTGGCTTGGTTGGTGAAGAATCCGACATCAGCTCAGGTCATGATCTCACACTTTGTTGGTTCAAGCCCCATATCGGGCTCTGTGCTGAATGTTTGCTCAGAGTCTAGAGCCTGCTTCAGATTCTATGTCTCCTTCTCTCTCTGCCCTTCTTCCACTTTAGCTCTGTCTCTCAAAAATAAATAAATGTAAAAAAAATTACCAAAAAAAGGAAAACTGTACATTTAAAAAGTCATTTTTATAATAAGTAAATTAAAATAATACTAATCAGTATTATTTTATAATACATGGCAATGGAGTTAAATATCTACAGAAAATGTTTTAATAATTATACATACTTATCTTCTTTGTTAAATATCTTTTATAAAAACGCTAAGTATTCTGCTATAAGAGGATGTCAACCTAGATAAAAACTTGATATTTTGTAAGTGTATTTGCAAACTAAAAATCCTCCTCTTGACCTATTGTAGTCTGAAATTCTCTCTGTCAAGTTAAATGATTCTCCAGAGAATGAAATTATTTGCTGCCAATATTGTAGAAAATATTTTGAAAACTCATAGTAATGGGTGAGACAGCAGATAATAGAAGTCTTCTTCATTTAATGGCGGCCAAATCAATACAAAGTTGAGGTCGCCACAGTCAGTAATAAGAGCTGATTCAGAAAGACAGCCACTTACCACCACAGGTAGAATTCAGACAGCTGTGTGATGATCTACAGATGGCTAAGCCATTTATAGCAGTAATATTCACACCTTTAAATGAGAAGCTTGAACTCTGCAACCTGAGATTTGGAACATTATATGGGGGAAGTTGCTATAAGGCAACTCTTGGTTTAAAAATGAAAGGAAAAAACAAGAAAAAAACAGTGTACATTTTAAATACATCTTTCCAATTGACCTAAAACTGTTATAGATAAGAAGAACAAATTAATGTTCAAACTAGTATATCTATTCTATATTCACAATAAGCTACTTAAAATTAATTTACTACTACATTGAAAGTTCTTAAGATATAAATAAACAATTATGCCTTTTATATTTCATACATTCAAGTTCAGTGAATTTAAATAATGTTAATATTTTTTAATATAAATTGTTTGATTAAAAAACAGCACAGCTTTAGGCTCTGTGCTGACAGCACAGAGACTGGAGCCCACTTCAAGTTCTGTGTCACCCTCTCTCTCTGCCTCGTCCCCACTTTTAATCTCTCTCTCTCAAAAATAAATAAAACATAAGCTTTTTGAAAAAAAAGCACAACTTTTCTTTCCTCAGCTTGACAGGTTTCTGGAGCTTTTAGGGAACTAATATTTTATTAGCTTTTCCATTTCAGTAATATCTTTATTTTATCAAATTGGAAAGGAATATTTTTCAAATATTCTCCCTTTTCTCCAAATTTCCATTAGATATGTAGTCATTGAAATTGAAATCATTCTTCTGTATTTTATCAAATTTAAAATGTTTACTTTTTTGTGTACTTAAATAATTGCATATGTTTATTTAGTTATTTAGTAATGTGTTTCCACATAAGCAAATTTTGTCAACCTTAAAGAAACCTCTCAGGTATGGAAATTTGTTAGTGATAATGCACTCTAAGTATCACTTGTAGTTTAGTTATAAAATAATTGAGTAAATCATCTGTCATGCTTGCTATTAAACAATTCTCCAAATTACTCTTCTATAGAAATATAGGTACTTTATGTGGAAATTTACCAAAATAGAGTAGTATAACTTTTTCCAAGAAGTTTCCATGTTAAATTTAACTTCTAATTCAATTTTTGGAACACACAAATCATTGTTTTTCATAAAATTAACTACTTTCTACTTATAAGCATTTTTTACTACATTGAGAGGTCTATGCTATGTTATCTTGAGGGGAAAAACAAAATCACCTCAGAGGGTTTCTGAAGTAGGCTTGATAGATTATTTTGTTTTTTCTTTCTTTGTTTTTTCTTTTCTTCTTCCTTTTTTCTTTCTTTCTTTCTTTTTTCTTTTTTTCTCTCTTTCTTTCTTTCTTTGAGAAAAGATGAACACCACTAGTAGCATGGTGATATTGGGAAGAAAAACTATAAAAGACTGATTCATGAGATATTAAGGACATAGAATAAACAGAACTTTTGATTAAATAGCTATTCAGTATGATTAAGAAGAGTGAGTCAGGTGGGGAAGGAATGAGATCACATTTGGATAGGAAGTAAAATTTGCTTTCATGGAGTATGCATTTTGTTCTGTTTGCTGTTTTATTTCCAAAGAAAGATTAATATGCATTATCTATAATTCCAGGATGTGAGTCCAAATGAATTCTTATTAAAATCAGAGAGATTAAAACAGTAGTTCTTAAACTCCTTAACAGCTTTTATCAAAATTTTAGTTTCTGCCTATAGAATACTGCTGTCACCAAAATATCACAAGAAATGACATCTTGTTCTTCATGAGAGCATTAAGATAATTATCCTAAACAATAGAGTTAACAAAGTTTCTTAACCACTATGAAGTGTCTTAACTATGACACTTACCAGATAGATAACTGATCCTGATATTTTCTTCAGTATGCTAACCAAGTTTCAAAAATAAAACAAAATGGATTCTTTAATGCAATTTTCCAAAAGATTTCACTTTTCTTTACAGGTTTCTGTCTGTTGTTTCTTAATATATTAACTTATAAATATATTTAGAACATAAATCAGAATACTACAGTTATACCATATTATTAACCCTAGGATTATTCAGAGACATAAATGTGATATTACACATACATACATATACACATGTATATATACATATATATATATATATATATATAACCTTTAAGAATATCTCTCTCTACCTTATCTCCAACCCCATTTACCTATAGAATATCTTTCACCAATCAAAACAAAGCTCAGCCTATTAATCAAAATTAAATGTAAATATTTTTTACTTCTCTTAGAACATATTGTAACTGTCATGTGTTCATTGCCTTTAACATACTAATCATGAAATATTTCACCTTACTTTCAACATGCACTAGTAATTGTGGATGCATTCATATAAAAACAGCCACAGACTGCAAGAACATTTGTGAAAGAAAATCCAAAAAAGAGCTACTATTTAAGACATAAAAAGAAATTTTAAACTCAGCAATGAGAAATCAAACAACCTGATTTAAAAATGGGCCACAGACCTTAACAGACACTTCACCAAAGAAGACATACAGATGGCAAATAAGCATATGAAAAGGTGCTGCACATCATCTGTCATTAGGGAAAAGCAAATTATAACAATAATGAGATACTACTACACTAGTGCTCCTTGGTACTTTCCCCAAAGGGCTAAAAACTTACTTCCACACAAACCTGTGCAGGGACAAACGTACCACTCTGATGAGGAGAACCAACAATGGCAAGGTTGTGCGTGTGTGTGTGCACGAGACATATGGAGGATCTCTGGACCTTCCTTTCAATCTTACCACAAACCTGAAACTGTTCTAAAACATAAAGCCTATTACATAAAAAGAACCTTCTTACCTATAGAAGGGTAGAATAATTGAACAGCAGATTATCAGAGAATAGTAGATTGTACACCTGAAACTAATGAACACTCTAAGTCAATATAATTGAATTAAAAAATAGTATAGATCATAATCCTAGTTATTCATTCTAAGATGCCCAAAGTATATTATTTGTAAATGAATAAAGGTTGGATGGGGTAGAATATAATCATCATATGCATATATATTCATCTTTAAAGCATCATTGTTTGAATACAATCCCTTTCTATAATTTACCAGACTGTATTTATAAAAATAGATATTTAATTTTAATTAATTTAGCCATATATTATTTTTTATATTGTTTTCCCTTTAGACTGTTGTGATAAATGATTTTTTACACATATATTTTCATGCTTCTGTGTTTTTTCTTAACCAAATTTCTTATAAATAGATGAAACATATTTGGTGGATGTCCAAAATTGTCTGCATTTTTAAAATTTATGACTAATTTTATGATTAATTTTTTATTATTAATGGTTTTCCAGAAAGTTTGCAACAATTTATATTCATATTGTAAATAAGGAACTTTTAATTTTACTTTTCCTTTGTCAACAAATGATATAATATGATTAATTTTTGTTTTATTAAACTTGATTAAGTTAGGAATAACATCAATTCACTATCTTCATATGTATATTTATTCATAGTAAGGTTAGCATTATTTGTACATATTCATTAAAAATTTAGAAGCTTTTTTTTTAATTCCTTTTATATTTTGCCCCAACAATTTTCTTTTGGTGTATAAATAATTAGTATTATTAGTAAGAGGTCTTAAAATATTTATAAAATTAACTAATTTTAATAAGACATATTCCAGGTGTTTTCACATAGGTTGTTATATACTATTTTTCTTAACTTATGATAATTTAATCATATAGAAAATTAAAAGTGTTTGTATTTATATATAACAAAACTCTAACTTTTCCAATCTTCAATGTCTTACTTAGAATCACTTCTTATTAAAATATTTACGTATTTTCTCCATTTTATGGTTTTATCTTAATGTTTAATTCTTGAATCCATTTAGAAATCATTGTGGTATAATATAAGAATATTATAAACACTTATTTTTCCAAGTAATAAATGTTAAAAGTCACTAAATGAAATTTCTAACGAGGTTCCTTATTTCCATTGTTTCTCTTCCAGATAGTCAATTCTCAAAGGATGTGAGAATGATCTTTGAAAATTATAAATTTCCTATTCTGAAATATAAAATTTTTATTACCTTCAAAATCAAATGTAAGCTACATGTCAGGGTCCTGTGTGATATGACCATTGTCTAAATTCCCTACTTCATTTATTTTTTTTGACATTTTGAGAGTGATTAGTATCATGTAATCACTGTTTGAATGATACAAATAGAATGGGTGAAGAAAAGTGGCCCATTTCTTATCTCCACACTGTTTACATTTCAGTGATATAGACATATATAAAATGAATGAATGAATAAGTGAATGAATAAGTTACTAATCAAAATTGTACATGTTATGAGATCATGTGGTGAGGCAACCATAGAGCTATACGAGGAACTGAGGTACGAGCTGAAGAAAAATTGTATACTTAGGCAGAAGTGCAGTTTGAGGGAACACTGAGAGTCACAGCAAATACAAAATGCCTGGTGTATTTGACTACTTGTAAAGTGGTAGCTTGGGAACATGACAAGGCAGAGAGTGGTAGGAGATGAGTTAGGTCATAGAGTCTGGACAGATCACGTAGGGCCTCTTTACACCAAGATAAAGGACTTGGATTTTCTGGCCAATGTTCTTAAAGGCCCTTTCTGGTTATAGTGTGTAGAATTCAGTGTGAGAAGCAATAGTGGTTCAGACATTATTGTACCTATGACAGTAGCTTAGAGAAAGGTAATAGATAATGGTTGAGGTGGTGAGAATACTTCAATTCATGATATATGTAGACCATAAATAAAGCAGGGTTCGATGTCAGGTTGGACTTAGGGTGTGAGGGAAAGTAGTCGCCATCAACTTCAAATGATTTTCTTTAGCAACTGATTGCCACAGACTGAGATAATGGGATATAACAGCAGGTGGATGTTGTAGGTGGGAGACCAAGACTATGGTTTTGGTCATACAGAGAATGAGATGATACATTAGACCTTAAGTTAAAATACCTGGTAGGCAGCTGGATACATGAATCTAGTCTGAGAGAGAGCCTAGGTCTGGATATATAAAATTGGTAACTATTAGCAGATAGCTGTTATAGACTCAAAATCAAATTATGCCAACCAAAGCCTGAGTACACAAAAAAGAAGATATAAAAACTAGATCCTGGAGTACTCCTGGATTCAGGAAACATAACTGGAAGGAATTATGAGCAAAGAATAGTAACCATAAAAAGTAGTCACTGAAGGAAGAGAAAAAATGGAAATATGGTATCTGAATTCAAGTAGGACAAGTTTCATAAGAAAGACAAATAAATGTTACAGAGACTAAAGAAGAACAATGAAGACCACAGAATCTAGTCATTCATGACTTTGTAAGTATCTATGAAATGAATAGTACCAAAGGCTAATTAAAGAAAGGTCAAAAGAGAACCGGGGATGAAATATTTGGAGGATCTTTGCTATAAAGGAGAGGAGAGAGTGAACTACACTTGTCAAGGAACTAGGAATACGGATGGCCTTTGTTCATTTTAAATGAAAGATATTACAGAATATTCATGTGCTGAAGGAATGAACCCTTTTTTCAATATTATGGAAACAATGTTGTTATAATTTGGTTACATGTATTTTTCCCTGATAGTTACATTTATTTTAACTCCAATACTTATAAGGAAAGGATGTGGATTTTCCCAGTGCTTTATTGATTGAGTTAATCATGAGTTTTTGTTTTCATTTCCCTTTTATGTATTGATATGAGACACAATTGCAATACTTCTACTAATTAAATTAGTTAAAACTTACTTGGTCATCATGAGCTTTTAAGTTCTGCTGGAGTGTTAAGAAAGGGATTGCAGCTTTCACTTGGTAGTTTTGCATCTGTCTATGAGATAGTCCTTTAGTTTTCATTGACATGTGCTGTATAGATCAGCTTAACTGAAAAAGTTATGCTACCTTTATAACATAGATCAAGAAGATTCTATGTCACTGTTAAGAAAGTTTTACTTAAAAGTGCATCAACAACTTGTTTTCAAAATAAACTGGCTTGTATGGTTTTGTGTATCTTGAAACTCTAATAGGCTTTTAGAATTTGACATTTTTAAAATAATTATTTATTTTTAAATTTGTGTATTTGGAGAGAGAAAGAGACAAGCATGCACGAGTGCGGAAGGGGCAGAGAAGGAGACAGAGAATCCTGAGCAGGTTCCACACTGTCAACACTAGAGCCTGACTCAGGGCTTGAGCCCATGAATGGTGAGATCATGAACAGAGCCTAAATCAAGAGTTGGACACTTAGCCAACTGAGCCACACCTGTGCCCCTAAAAATGATTATTTCTTTTCTTGAGAAAATTTTCTAGGAAACTCCAGGGTAATTGAAGGTGAGTCCGAAACCCTATAGGGACCCAGGAGCTGCCATTTCTTCGGGATTCAGGAGAGCCTCAAGGGGACTGGGAAGGTGACAGCAACATAACTATGTCTCTGTACTCACTTCCAGCTTTCACTCCAAAATTGGCTATGCCTCATTTCTTATCCTGTGTGAAGTGCCCATCCTGACCTCACTGGTAAAGAAGATTCATACTGAGGAGGAAGGGTACATCTGTGTGCGGGAGCCCGTTGGAGAAATCAACTCCCTTCCCACTCCCCAGGCACAGGGGCTTGGAAATTTGACACATTTCTTCTTTCCCTATTTATGTAGTGTCATAGGAGTGTCAGGCTCCACTCTCAATTGTGCTTTGTCCCCTTCTCAAATTCCAAAAGGAGATCCCTGAAATAAGGGCAGCGCTTACTCAGACATTTACTGTTCTATCCTAAACTCCCAAATGTAAGACAATGAGTTGAAGCTCAGAAAGGGACTCAAATGCTAGCCCTGCCCAGGAGTGTCTCAGACCCCTGGCTAGCAAGTGGGGTGGAAGGGACAGAGGGGTGTAAACATTCATCAGAGCAGCAGAGCCGACATTGGGCAGAGAGCCTGGAATACTTTCTTTGTAAATCCCTCCCATCAACAGAATATTCATGTTCTCCTCTCCCAGCACCCACTTATGGGGCCAGGTACTTAAATGGGGGTGGGCATTGCATAATATGTTGCTTTTTTTCTCTTTTGCACTGAAAGGTATGAAAATCATAAAATAAAATGTCTTTGCTTCTCCTAAGTTAATAGAGAAACAGGTGTCATGATAAGATGACATGCCTCCCTTCTTCTTTGTATTTTGGGCATTTGTTCAGATTCCTAAAGAGGCTTTGGAGCCTGGCACATGGAGAAAGGGGCAGGAGTTTAGAAGCGACTGGGCTCATGCTTAGAATTCTAAAGGGCCTGAGATTTTCCTACTTTCAAGTTAACAAATTGGCTTGCAACAATTTTATAAATACTTGCAACACACAGGAAACTCCTGAGTCAAAGACAAAGTAACGTATTTCTCACAGCACTGCAGGCAGCCTTTGCTTGATGTCCATTTAGGTCTCCATCGCCCTTCCCCAGGGCAACGCAGGGCAAATCCTGGTGAATGTGTTTGTGTTAAATCCAAAGAGCCCCGAGATTAGAAAATCCCAGGTTTTATAAGAAGGCTGCTAGCAAATATACCTGGCATTTGTTTCAGAAAGAGATATTATTATCCTGGTAAGGAAAGATAGCTGCTTCTTCTCCCAAAGGATACAGCCTTGCTATCTTCCCAGACTTCTGTAATCTAAACATACTTGAAATGATAGCCTAGGCTAAAAAACGCCACAAGCTCTGCTGAAATGGAAAACTGCTCCCTGCTCCCCAATACAGGCTGTTCCATTTGGCAAATAACTGTTCTTACACTTTTATTTGTTTGTTTTTGGCTTCATTAGATCCAGACCCACCACATGCCCTCACATAATTTGTGTTTTATGCATCCTCTTAAATTGCAGTCGAAGTCCAGTGTTTTGATCCGAAAACAAAAATGTTGAAATGAAATAACAGAGGAATGCCTCGTGAACCCCACATTTAAACAAATAAAGGGAGGCGTGACTGGGTGGTTCAGTTGGTTAAGCATCGAAATTCGGCTCAGGTCATGGTCTCATGGCTTGTGGGTTCAAGTTCCACACTGAGCTCTCTGCTGTCAGCACAGAGCCTGCTTCAGATCCTGTGTCCCTCTTTCTCTGTCCTTCCACTGTCTAGGATCTCCCTCTCTCTCTAAAATAAGCATCAAACATTTTTTAATAAAAATAAAAACATAAAGGGCAGTGATTGAACAGTCGAAAGCTGGTATAAGCACTGGGTTTCTGTTAGCAAACGGGGAAAGCTTAAAGGATCTTTTTACTCTTTACAGTATCAGCTTCACTAAGTAAACTCTCAGTAAATTTATATTAATCAAGTACTTTTACAACGTTTTGCTTAATGATAATATCAAACGGACATCCACATTTTGTTTCCTGTTAATCTTATAATTCAGTGTTGTGATACTTTATAGTTTTTCATATTTCATGTAAGCTCATTCATAAGAGATTGGAAAGTTGCAATGACAGTTGCTAGGCAAGTAACATTTTGAATTAGAATATGTTTTCTTTACATCTCCACCTCTTCATAAAGTATTGAAATAAAATCCACGTATTCCTGGACAGGGGAAACACATCACTAAGTTCTTAACTAATATTTGTCTCATGTAATCTCTGTTTACATTCTTTCACCCCGGCATTTTTATATCATTCTACTTTTTGTCTTATTTTCCATGCTAACTACATTGGTGGACATGCAACCAATCAATCCACTATTAGAGATCTTTTTTTATTCTGATCTTGGGGTCATAAAGGTTGGGTTGAATATACTGTGATTTTATCTGAGGCTTGTAGTTTCCTGTCAGAATTGTATATTTATTCCAAACTCTAGGTGTAACTGATAATGAGTAAATCTTCTGACATCGCTAGGCATAACATTCCCTTCCTTAGCCCTGGCCATTGTTAGTGTTAAAAAAAAAAAACCTTACTGCTACTTTCAGTTGTTTTCTGCTAAGCTAATCACGCTACTTCCGATTCTTACCTGTTTATGACTACCTTTTGTGGCCTTTTTATCAACCTGTTCCTAAAGAATGTAGAAAGGAATTGAGCTCTATATCACTGACATTTTTCTCCAATCTACTGCATTTTTTATATTCTTACATTAAAACAGTGATTACAGAAGACCCCACAACATGAAATTCATCATATGTCAATCATGCTTTATGACAGAGACACAGTGAACATTGTGTGCATCATATACTAAAACATTCTTATTTTTTAATTTTTTAATATTTTTTTTTTTAAGAAAGAGAAAGAGACACACGCAATGTGAGCAGGGGAGGGACAGAGACAGGGGAAGACACATAATCTGGAGTAGGTCCCAGGCTCTAAGCTGTCAGCACAGAACCCATCTCAGGGCTCAAACCCACAAACTGTGATACCATGACCTGAGACGAAGTGCCCAAGGGGCACCTGAGTGGCTTAGTTGGTTGAGCGTCTGACTTTGGGTCAGGTCATGATCTCACAATCTGTGGGTTCAAGCCCCGTGTCAGGCTCTGTGCTGACAGCTAGCTCAGAGACTAGAGCCTGCTTCAGATTCTGTGTCTCTTTCTCTCTCTGACCCTCCCCTGCTCACACAGTCTCTCTCTCAAAAATAAAAATAAAACATTAAAAAAATTTAAAAAACCCAAAATATTCTTAATTTAAATAAAAGGTTGTGAATAATTGTAGTGAGGGAGAAGCTTCCTCAGGTCCTGTGAGTTATTACTTTTTTGCTGAGAATAGGATGTAAAGCCTTACGTGTCCTTTTCTTTTCTCCTTTTTCACCAGTTCTTCAGTGAAAGATATACAAGGGAAAATTTTATTAACTTTTATTTTTGGAGAATTATTTAAAATAAGAAAAGAAGGCACACATTGCTTTTTAAATAAATTTTTATTTTGAGATAGTTATAGACTCACATTGTAAAAGATGATAGAAACATCTCATGTACCTTTTACTCAATTTCCCCTAAAGTGACATCTGCAAAACGTAGGACAGTATCACAAGTAGGATATTGAAACTGATAAAGTCAAGACACAGAACATTTCTTTCAGCATCTGGATTCCTTGTGTTGCCCATTTATAGCCATACCTCTTCCTTCTCACTGTCTTCTCTTTCTAACAACCATTAACTTGCTCTCCATTTCTAAAACTTTCTCATCTTAAGAATATTATAGAAATGGAATCATACTGTATGTAACATTTTAGTATTTATTTTTAGTGTATTTATTTTATGAATCTCTAGAGATTCCTACATGTTTCTCTGCCTCTTAAAAGCACTTTTATATTAATTGCTGAATGAAATTGCATGATTTGGATGGACCAGAGTTAATTATTCACATGTTAAAGAATATCTGGGCTGTGTCCATGTGTTGTTATTATGAATAAACTTGCTATAAGCATTCATTAAAAAAAAAAAAAGAAGAAAGAATGCAAATCCTTGGCCACTGTTTATCTGGACCACTTCCCAGGAAGTGTTTGCAGTGTGCAATCTTGATGTAATGCCTCGCCCCCAGACAAAAAGCAGGTTTACAATAAAAGTAGTAGATTACCTCAGCTCACAGTGTTTTTCTCCTAATAGATACAGTCTGTGTGCAGTCATTTTTCTCAGCCCACCTGCACTGCTCTTTGGTGACTGGACAGCGTGGGGAAACAGCACCAATAAAAAGCTCTTGCACAACTTTTGCTGTTAACAGTGAAGTTACTTGTCTCTGATCCAGTTGTGTTGTGTCTGATGACACCATCCATGAAAGCTAACCAACTAGTTTTTAGTTTATAATTATGGCAAAATTCTGGACCTTCCATTGTTCTCCCTGGATATTTGTTGAGAACTAGATGTTGGCAGTTTTGGTATGGTTTTGTTTAATCAAGTATATACGTCAATTCTTTAACATTTATTTCATACAGAAATATATTTATTGAAGTCAAAAAATAATTGCATTAATTGTTACCAAATGAAAATTCAAGAGAAAACTCTTAACAGGATAGTATAGATACCATTAGAAATTACTGAAAGTAAAAGAATAGTTGTTCAAAAGTTCAGTTTCACATAATTATGTTAATGTGTCACCAACTGCAAAAATACTCTCAATTTCTTTTTTAAATGTTAAAAAGTATTTAATTAGTAAAACAAAAGTCTGACTTCAGAATTCTGTAAGGCTTATGCAAATGATGAAATTCATGAATTGAAATGACCATTCACACTGTGTGAAAATTATTGTTTTTATTGTTCTAATCTGTAAAATCATTGTAGTTCTACAACATGGTGACTTTTTCAATATTCATAATCATTTTCCCCTAGACAATAGTACTGAAATGCTAAGCAAATAAATTTTCCTATTCTTTAAAGTTTTTGAATATTAATAGATGAAAAAATAGGAGATTTAAGTTTTCAGACTTCTAAAGCAAAATAGAAGTCCCATAAGAGCAAACTAGTTTCACTGTGTTTTTTTTCTTTTACATAAAGTAAGTTTGTGCTCTAGATGGACATCTTATTTGTTAGTCTTTAAACATAATATGTATTGAAAAAATAAAAATATAAAGGAATATATTAAATTGACTAACTATCCTTGATAATCACTCTGGAAATGAAAAATAAATAGTTTTAGATTTAACACATGGAAGGGTAAGAGTAGTCAAACAAGCCATTAAGGTATGAAATGCAAATGCTGTCTTTAACCACACTAGTACCTCTCCCCTACGTTACTGAAAACATTTTGTTGTTTATATTTCCAGTAAAATATTTTTATCTACTTAAATTGTGTTTATAAGTTGGTCTCTATGGCAACTGTAAATTTGTTCTACCTCATTATTTTTAACATTTCCAGAGTAATCTGATTTATAAACGTAGCAGAATTTAATAACTGTTTCTTTATTAATGAACACTTGTTGGTTTAGTCCCACTGCCACTCCAGTACAAATAATACAATGAACACTCTCTTACACATATATTGGTGTACTTTTCAAAGATATTGGTGACTTAATTTCTAGCAGTGAAATTGTTGGGTAGAGACTGAGTGTATTTTCCCTAAAACTATGAATGATTTGTATTCCCACTTACAGTGGCAATGCCTATTTTAGCAGAATATGTTAGAATACTCATATTAACAACTTGCTTTTATATTTGCTTCATCTTATATTCTTAGAGCTTCTTAAACCTATTGATCAATTCATTAATACACAGATAAAACTAACACATATAAAAGATCATTTAAATACATAACATCAACCGGCTGTTCATGTTAGAAAAGTAAATCAAGGGGGGAGGAGCCAATATGGCGGAGAGGAAGGGAGGTCTGTAAACTCCGTCCGCCCCATCTATCAAACTGAGAAGGACATTACTCTCATCTGCAAGAGCGGAAGGAGAAAATACGGAATACAGAAAGAAGACAACCTCAAAGATACCTGAGTGAGTGAGTGCGAACTGGGGAGATCTGAAAAGGGGCCAGCCCGAGATGGGCAGGGGAGGTGGGAGCCCCAGCCCAACATGGGGGGCAAACGTGAGTGGAGCCTGAAAGACAAAGGGAAGGGACAGAGGGACTGAACACGCTAGTAGTACTGTCTCTGGGGTAGAGGTAAGGAATGCTTGGCCACGCTTGGAGAGAGAAACTCATTCCATAGATAACTGCTGGGTAGCTGGAATCCTGAACCTGGGTGGTGCAAGGGAAAGAATAGCTTCCAGCCCTAAATCATCTCAGCGGGGAATCAGCAGCCAAGGCGGCGATGACCAAGGTGGCCGGCGGTGGTGGCGACCACAGCGCCAGGGGCGCTCACTTCGAACTCGGTTTTGGGAGCGGGAACACGCACCTCATTTACACAGCGCATCTTGCCCCCTGCATTGGCTGAGGGAATCACGAATCCCGGGGGCCCACAGGGAAAAAATAGGGCCCACACCTACGCGATCCCCTGCAGGGAGTCGGAGGCGGTGGAGGCCTGGGCGTGCGCTTAGGCTGCAGGAGCTTACAGCTCATTTCTGGCAGAGCACAGCGTTTTGAGCAACAGCTGTCCAAAGCCAAGACAGACTCATTTTTCCCCCCATTGCGATTGCAATCCTGGCTGGGGGTGGGGACTCCTCCGCAGTTGGGTCTGTGAAGGCACGCACTTCACCCCTTGCTGCTCATTTCGCCTCATGCAGGAGCAGCTGAAATCCCTGCCTTAGCCAAGACAAACTGATTCCTCCCCCTAAGAAGCTAGCCACCAAAGCAAATACATCTCAGCTGTGGTAGCAAAACATGCATGGACTGGAACTTTGAACTGAGGCTGGCCTGGAAAATACAACTTTGCTAAACTGCGGCCCAAGGAGATTGGATTCATTAGAGTGGCCTACAGTGCTTAGTTCAGTGGAGCTTGGCATGCCGCCATTCTAATCTCTACAGACACCAAGGCGGAGCCTTAGAGAGCAGCCTCCTAAACCTACCACACCAAACCACGCCTATCCACAAGGGGGAGCTGCTCTTTTTTTTCTTCACTTTTTTCGTACTTATTTCATTGTTATTATTACCTCTTTTTTTTTACTTAATTTTTTAAATTTTCACTCCTTATTTTCCTCTCTCCTTTCTCCCTTTCTTTTTCACCTTCTTGCAATCCAGATATATTCTCCTGTATCCCATCCTTACCTCTCCCCTCAACTGGCCATACAATTTTAGACTGTCCACTGTCCTTTGTTGTCTCTGACCCCCTTTATTTATTTATTTTTCCTTTTTTTTTCTTTTCTTATTCTCTTCTTTTCACTCTTTCCCTTCCATTTTTTTTTTCTTTTCTTTCCCCCTTTTAATGTGTTTCCTTGTTTTATCGGTCTGTGTGTCTGTGTGCTTCTGTTCCCTATGTGTTTGTCTGTTTTCCTTCTTAAGACTACATCAAGAAACAGGTTAAAGTGTGCATGACAGCGAGTCCCAAATATTGCTGAGTAGGGAAATAAAATACTCACAGGCACAACAAGAGAAACTGAAAGACACCATTAAGAGAATATTTCCTGAAATGACAGGCCCTGGACAGTCAATAAGCCTCCTTTAACAGAGAAATATTAACAGGTGCACAGTGTACAATGAGCTTTCTAAAGGTGACAAGAGACAGAAAACTAGCAAAAATGACAAAACGAAGGAACCCTCCCCTGAAAAACCTCCAGGAGGAAGTCACAGCCACAGAACTGCTCAAGACAGATCTAGACAACATACTGGATCAAGAATTTAAAAAACTTGTCATAAAATTAATCGCTGGAGTTGAGAAAAACATCAAAGAATCAACTGAGACAATTACTAGGCGCCTTGAAAATAGGTGTGATGAATTAAAAAAGGCTATAGATGAGGTGAATAACAAACTGGAGGCAGCCACCTCAAGGATTGATGAGGCAGAGAGAAGAATAAGTGAATTAGAAGATACAGTTATAGCAAAAGAGGAAGCTGAGAAAAAGAGAGAGAAATTAATCCAAGAGCAGGAAAGGAGAATTCGAGATCTGAGTGATACAATCAAATGGAACAACATCCGTCTCATAGGAATTCCTGAAGAGGAAGACAGAGAGAAAGGTCCTGAAGGGATACTTGACCAAATTATAACTGAGAATTTCCCAAATCTGGAAAAAGAAATAGACATTCAAATTCAGGAGGCACAAAGAAACCCCTAAGGCGTCATTTGAATCGGCCTTCAGCACGACATATCATAGTGAAACTGGCAAAATATAAAGATAGAGAATTCTGAAAGCAGCTAGGGAGAAAGGGGCCATCACATACAAAGGGAAACCTATCAGAGTGGTTAGAGACCTATCCAATGAAACTTGGCAGGCCAGGAAGGAATGGCAGGAAATCTTCAATGTGATGAGCAGAAAAAACATGCAGCCAAGAATCCTTTATCCAGCAAGCCTGTCATTCAAAATAGAAGGTGAGATAAAGGTTTTCCCAAATAAACAAAAACTGAGAGAATTCATGACCACCATACCAGCCCTACAGGAAATCCAAGAGGGACTAAATGAGGGAAAGATTGCAAAGAATACAAAATGCCAGAGACACCACTATAAACATGAATTCTAGGGAGAACACAATGACTCTAAACCCACATTTTTTGATAATAACATTGAATGTAAATGGACTGAATGCTCCAACCAAACGACACAGGGTAGCAGAATGGATAAAAAAAACAAAACCCATTTATTTGCTGTCTACAAGAGACTATTTTTGACCGGAAGACACCTTCAGGTTGAAAGTAAAAGGATGGAGAAATGTCTATCATGTGACTGGAAGCCAAAAGAAAGCGGGAGTAGCCATACTTATATCAGACAAACTGGACTTTAAAGTAAAGGCAGTAACAAGAGATGAAGAAGGACATTATATAATAATTACAGGGTCTCTCCATCAGGAAGAGCTAACAATTATATATATCTATGTGCCAAATTCGGGAATGCCCAAATACATAAAACAATTAATCACAGAAAGAAACAATCTTATTGACAAAAATGTGCTAATTGCAGGGGACTTTAATACTCCACTGACAGCAAAGGATAGATCAACCAGACAGAAAATCACTAAGGAAACAATGGACCTGAACGACACATTGGAACAGAAGGAACCCATAGATATATTTAGAACTCTGCATCCTGAAGATAGGAAATTCACCTTCTCATCGAGTACACATGGCACATTCTCTAAGATAGACTACATGCTGGGGCATAAAACAGCCCTCCATAAGTATAAACGAATAGAGATCATACCATGCACACTTTCAGATCACAATGATATGAAACTTGAAATAAACCACAGGAAAAAGTCTGGAAAACCTCCCAAACTGTGGAGGTTAAAAACCACCCCACCTAAAGAATGATTGGGTTAATCAGTCAATTAGAGAAGAAATTAAAAAATATATGGAAACCACTGAGAATGAAAATACAACAATCCAAAATCTCTGGGACACAGCAAAGGCAGTCCTAAGAGGAAAGTATATTGCAATCCAGGCCAATCTGAACAAACTAGAAAGAGTGCAAATTCAAAATTTAACAGAGCACCTACGGGAACTAGAAGGGAAACAGCAAGAGCACCCCAAACCCAGCAGAAGAAAAAAAATCATCAAGATCAGGTCAGAAATAAACAATATAGAATCCAAAAACAGTCGAGCAGATCAATGAAACCAAGATTTGGTTCTTTGAAAAAATAAACCTCTAGCCAGGTCACTCAGAAAGAAAAGAGAGAGCACCCAGATAGACAAAATCATGAATGAAAATGGATCTATTACACCCAATCCCTTAGAAATACAAGCAATCATCAGAGATTACTATGAAAAACTATATGCCAACAAACCGGACAACACAGAAGAAATCGACAAATTCCTAAATACACATGCACTCCCAAAATTCAAACGGGAAGAGATAGAAAACATGAATGAACCGATAACCAGTGAAGAAATTGAATCCGTTATCAAAAATCTCCCAAGGAATAAGAGCCCAGGGCCAGATGGCTTCCCAGGGGAATTCTACCAGATATTTAAAGCAGAGCTCATACCCATTCTTCTCAACCTATTCCAAAAAATAGAAATAGAAGGAAAACTTCCAAACTCATTCAACGAAGCCAGCATCACCTTGATACCCAAACCAGACAGAGACCCAGCCAAAAAAGAGAACTACAGACCAATATCCTTAATGAATACAGATGCAAAAATACTCAACAAGATAGTAGCAAATTGAATTCAACAGCATATAAAAAGAATTATCCATCATGATCAAGTGGGATTCATTCCTGGGTTACAGGCCTGGTTCGAAATCCACAAATCCATCAATGTGATCCATCACATTAACAAAAGAAGGGAAAAAAACCATATCATCCTGTCGATAGATGCAGAAAAAGCATTTGACAAAATACAGCACCCTTTCCTAATAAAAACCCTTGAAAAAGTCGGAATAGAAGGAACTTACCTAAACTTTATAAGAGCAGATTATGAAAAACCCACAGCTAATATCATCCTCAATGGGGAAAAACTGAGAGCTTTCCCCCTGAGATCAGGAACACGACAGGGGTGCCCACTCTGTTTAACATAGTGGTGGAAGTCCTAGCATCAGCAATCTGACAACAAAAGGAAAAAGAAGGCATCAAAATTGGCAAAGAAGAAGTCAAACTTTCACTTTTTGCAGATGACATGATACTCTACATGGAAATCCCTGCAGACTCCACCAAAAGCCTTCTAGAACTGATTAATGAATTCAGTAAAGTTGCAGGGTACAAAATCAATGTACCGAAATCAGTTGCATTCCTACACACCAAAAATGAAGCAGCCGAAAGAGAAATCAAGAAACTGATCCCAATCACGATTGCACGAAAAACCATCAAATACCTAGGAGTAAACCTAATCAAGGATGTAAAAGACCTATATGATGAAAAGTATAGATACCTTAGGAAAGAGATTGAAGAAGACACCAAGAAATGGAAAAACATTCTCTATTCATGGATTGGAAGAATAAACATTGTGAAAATGTCATTACTACCCAAAGCAATCTACACATTCAATGTAATCCCCATCAAAATTGCACCAACATTCTTCTCAAAGCTAGAACAAACTAGTCTCAAATTCATATGGAACCACAAAAGACCCCGAAGAGCCAAAGTAATATTGAAGAAGAAAACCAAAACGGGAGGCATCACAATCCCAGACTTTAGCCTGTACTACAAAGCTGTCATCATCAACACAGTATGGTATTGGCACAAAAACTGACCAACGGAATAGAATAGAGATCCCAGAATTGGGCCCACAAATGTATGGCCAACTAATTTTTGACAAAGCAGGAAAGAGTATATGATGGAAAAAAGACTGCCTCTTTAGCAGATGGTGCTGGGAGAACTGGACAGCAACATGCAGAAGAATGAAACTAGACCACTTTCTTGCACCATACACAAAAATTAACTCAAAATGGCTGAAGGACCTGAACGGAGACAGGAAACCATCAAAACCCTCGAGGAGAAAGTAGGAAAAAACTTCCTAGACCTCCACCGCAGCAGTCTCCTACTCGATACACCCCAAAGGCAAGGGAAATGAAAGCAAAACTGAATTCTTGTGACCTCATCAAGATAAAAAGCTTCTGCACGGCAAAGGAAACAATCAAGAAAACTAATAGGTAACCGAGAGAATGGGAAAAGATAGTTGCAAATGACATATCAGATAAAGGGCTAATATCAAAACTATACAAGGAACTCACCAAATTCCATACCCAAAAATTAAATAACCCAGTGAAGAAATGGGCAGGAGACATGAACAGACACTTCTCCAAAGAGAACATCCAGATGGCCTACAGACACGTGAAATGATGCTCAACATCACTCATCATCAGGGAAACACAAATCAAAACCACACTGAGATACCACCTCATGCCAGTCAGAGTGGCTACAATGTACAAATCAAGAGACTATACATGCTGGCGAGGGTGTGGAGAGATGGGCACCCTCCTACACTGTTGGTGGGAATGGAAACTGGTGCAGCTGCTCTGGAAAACAGTGTGGAGGTTCCTCAAAATCTATCCATAGAACTCCCTTATGACCCAGCAATAGCCCTGCTAGAGATTTACCCAAGAGATACAGAAATGCTGATGCATAGGAGCACATGTACCCCAATGTTCATAGCAGCAATGTCAACAATAGCCAAAACATAGAAAGAGCCTAAATGTCCATCACCTGATGAGTGGATCAAGAAGATGTGATATATATAAACAATGGAGTACTACATGACAATGAGAAAGAATGACATATGGCCATTTGTAGGGAAGTGGATGGACCTTGAGGGTGTCATGCTAAGCGAAATAAGTCAGGCAGAGAAGGACAGAAACCATATGTTCGCACTCATAGGTCTAATAGGAAAACAGGAGAAACCTAATGGAGGACTAAGGGGAGGGGAAGAGGGAAAGAGAGTTGGGGAGAGAGAGGGATGCCAAACTTGAGAGACTATTGAATGCTGAAAATGAACTGAGGGTTGAAGGGGAAGGGGGAGGGAGGAAAAGAGGTGGTGGTGATGGTGGAGGGCACTTATGGGGAAGAGCACTGGGTGTTGTATGGAAAACAATTTGACAATAAAATACTATCAGAAAAAAAACTTAAAAAAATAAAATTAAAAAAAAAAGAAAAGTAAATCAAATAGAATATTTTGTGGAATTTAAGTGATCTGCTTTTTGGTAGTACCATATTTTATAGAATAATAAATATAAACTGGTGTGATCCAAGTACTATAAAAGATGACGCTGAAGAATCTATGTTAGAATATATAGAAATTCAATCCAAAATATGGTAACTTTATTAACATCATTATATTTATATAATTATTTTGCAATATAGCATTTTGAGATTGCTAACTCACTTGTCTCCCTTTGATCTTTACCTATCTTGTCCTAATGTTTAGCCAAATAATTTAAATGCTTACAATCAATCATGTCAGAATTCCAAGAGAGTATATTTTACATACATTAAAGAATAAATTTTACATTTATATATACTACTGTGATACAACCATATTTGCCTTGTATTTTCTTTCCTTGGGTATATTGCCTCTATCATATGCTTCCTACTTACTTTGAATAAAGAGCATGTTTTCTTTCGTTGAAACAGTATGAGTGATGGCGTCTTAAAATCAACCACAAAAGTCTTAGGTACAACATAATATTTTATTTCGCTAATCCAACATCAAAAGTTTCACAATTATTTTATTCCTTCAAAGATGAAACAGTACTTGCTTTTACAGTACTATCCAGATTCTTATAAAATCTACATATTTGTACTATCATAAGGGGGAGTTTTACCAGAAAAATGGCATCCTAAATATTTAAGTATGCATATGGACTTTATTTGATATTCTCTTTAGTGTACAGTAACAGAAGGGCTGCTGTAACAGAGAGTTAGATGCCGAGTGTACTGAAGGGTATCAGGCTGTGCCAGCTCCACTAAGACTGGAGCTACTGAACACACTGTTGGGACTTCTGCTCCGTAACTGAACTCCTAAATGATAACCTCACTGCGCATGCAGTGAGCTCTGTGGACGCTTATAAACATTTGAACAGTTTCTCTGTGCCTGAAGAAGATAATTTTAAATGGATCTTTTTTTAAAATTCCCATCCTTGATATATTAAGTCAGTGTTTGAAACAGGTTGCATCTACTTCAAATACATGCTTAATGAAATATTTAAGTATGCTTGAAAATTCCCAAGTGGTAAGCAAGTGAAAGTAAAAAAAAAAAAGTACGATCAATAACACAGTTAAATGAAATGGGATTGCTAAAATTATATGAGACAGAAATGAATAGTTTGAAACACACTTATCAATGACTATTCGATACACACACACACACACACACACACACACATATATGTATAAACTGTTTTATTTGAGGGTGAGTGTGTATATCCATGTGCCTCCATTTAAACTTATAAGCAGTTTAAAAAAGTAATTTATTAATTTTTAAAACCTGTTTTTAGCTAACCTTGTACTTGTCATTAATAGTGGTCTTATGTTGCTCATATCAATAGGCAAAATGACTCAAATAATTATAAATATAATCTTATACTCATCAGTGCACATAATGAACAATTCAATCCGAAAATTAAAAAATGAGTGGGAGATATTGCCTTTAGAACCACAAAGTAGACAGCCCATAGGTTTGCTTTCACAGTAGACATATTTTTAAAGCAAGATCATTGCAGTGCAGAAGCTTTTTATCTTGATGAGGTCTCAAGAGTTCAGTTTTGCTTTCATTTCCCTTGCCTTTGGGGATGTGCCGAGTAGGAAATTGCTGTTGTTGAGGTCAAGGAGGATGTTTCCTACTTTCTCCTTGAGGGTTTTGATGGTTTCCTGTCTCACATTCAGGTCCTTGAGCCATTTTTAGTTTGTTTTTGTGTATGGTGTAAGAAAATGGTCTAGATTCATTCTTCTGCATGTTGCTGTCCAGTTCTCCCAGCACCATCTGCTAAAGAGGCAGTCTTTTTTCCATTGCATACTCGTTCCTGCTTTGTCAAAAATTAATTGGCCATACATCTGTGGGCCAAGTTCTGGGATCTCTATTCTATTTCATTGGTCTATGTGTCAGTTTTTGTGCCAATACCATACTGTCTTGATAATGACAGCTTTGTAGTACAGGCTAAAGTCTGGGATTGTGATGCCTCCCGTTTTGGTTTTCTTCTTCAATATTACTTTGGCCCTTCAGGGTCTTTTGTGGTTCCATATGAATTTGAGACTAGTTTGTTCTAGCTTTGAGAAGAATGTTGGTGCGATTTTGATGGGGTTTGCATTGAATGTGTAGATTGCTTTGGGTAGTAATGACATTTTCACAATGTTTATTCTTCCAATCCATGAACAGAGAATGTTTTTCCATTTCTTGGAGTCTTCTTCAATCTCTTTCCTAAGGTATCTATACTTTTCATCATATAGGTCTTTTACATCCTTGATTAGGTTTACTCCTAGGTATTTGATGGTTTTTCGTGCAATCGTGATTGGGATCAGTTTCTTGATTTCTCTTTCCGCTGCTTCATTATTGTTGTATAGGAAAGCAATTTATTTCTGTACATTGATTTTGTACCCAGCAACTTTAATGATTTCATGGATCAGTTCTAGAAGGCTTCTGTTGGAGTCTGCAGGGTTTTCCATGTAGAGTATCATGTCATCTGCGAAAAGTGAAAGTTTGACTTCTTTTATTTCTTTTTGTTGTCTGATTGCTGATGCTAGGATTTCCAGCACTATGTTAAACAACAGTGGTGAGAGTGGACACCCCTGCTGTGTTCCTGATATCATGGGGAAAACTCTCAGTTTTTCCTCATTGAGGATGATATTAGCTGTGGGCTTTTCGTAAACTGCTTTTATAATATTTAGGTAAGTTCCTTCTATTACGACTCCAAAGGAAACAGGTAAACTAATAGGCAACCGACAGAATGGGAAGATAGTTGCAAATGACATATCAGATAACAGGCTAGTATCCAAAATCTACAAGGAACTCACCGAACTCCACACCCAAAAAACAAATAACCCAGTGAAGAAATGGTCAGAAGACATAAACAGACACTTCTCCAGAGAGGACTACCAGATGGCCTACAGGCACATGAAATGATGCTCAGCATCACTCATCATCAGGGAAACACAAATCAAAACCACACTGAGATACCACCTCATTCCAGTCAAAGTGGCTAAAATGAACAAATCAAGAGACTATAGATGCTGGCGAGGGTGTGGAGAGACGGACACCCTCCTGCAATGTTGGTGGGAATGTAAACTGGTGGAGCTGCTCTGGAAAACAGTGTGGAGGTTCCTCAAAAAGCTATCCATAGAACTCCCTTATGACCCAGCAATAGCATTGCTAGGGATTTACCCAAGGGATACAGAAGTGCTGATGCATAGGAGCACATGTACCCCAATGTTCATAGCAGCACTGTCAACAATAGCCAAAACACGGAAAAAGCCTAAATGTCCATCACCTGATGAGTGGATCAAGAAGATGTTGTATATATATACAATGGAGTACTACATGACAATGAGAAAGAATGACATATGGCCATTTGTAGGAAAGTGGATGGACCTTGAGGGTGTCATGCTAAGCGAAATAAGTCAGGCAGAGAAGGACAGAAACCATATGTTTGCACTCATAAGTCTAACAGGAAAACAGGAGAAACCTAATGGAGGACAAAGAGGAGGGGAAGAGGGAAAGAGAGTTGGGGAGAGAGAGGGATGCAAAACCTGAGAGACTACTGAATGCTGAAAATGAACTGAGGTTGAAGGGGAAGGGGGTGGGGGGAAAAGAGGTGGTGGTGATGGAGGAGGACACTTGTGGGGAAACCAACTGGGTGTTGTATGGAAACCAATTTGACAATAAACTATTTTAAAAAATTAAAAAAATGATTATGATTGTAAAAATAAATAAATAAATAAACAAATAAATAAATAAATTAATTAATTAAAATAAAGCAAGATGAGCGGAGCCATCAGGTCTGAATTACTTTGTTCCAGTTTTTTGATCTTCTCTTCATATGTCTGCAAGCATTCACTTGGTTCATCACATAAATATGATCATTTTAGAAGTTCAGTCATACAGTATGGTGATCATAAAGTTGAACAACTTTCTAAGAAGTCAAAAGCTTTTAGAAATATATGCAACATCACCTGTTACATTTTATAGAGCCCACACAAGTATTTTCTTTTGACTAGTCACAATAATTTTATTAAGTAAGCCAGTATTTAAGAGTATAGAATTAAGACTAAACATAAGGGAACTAAATTTTACTGACAACCCTCTAATCCTTTTGCTCACACTTTTCTAAGCGAGGCTAATTTTTCTTCCATTAGTTTCCCCTCTTTGAGATCGATTAAGTTGTTTGCACAGAATCTTGTTTAAAAATTTATATAATAAAAAGATACTATTTTCACATAAAAGGTAATGTCACATGAAAACTGAACCTGATACCACATTAATATGGGCAAGAAATTAGTTTCTTTATACATTTTATATATTAGAACTCATACTGGAGATTTGATGTAACAATCCCAGTAACAGTAACAACAATTTTAAAGAGCTTTCATTTATTGGGTTTTTTTAATATTCAAAGCACATACTTTTCTGTCTTTTGATTCAGAAATCTTAAACATGTTAAAAGGTTGTCCTAAGAGTTGTGAAAAATGGGGGTGTATGGAGGCCATGAGATAGGAAGGTGGAGGCTGACTTTTAAATACAGATATGTTAGGAAGAGAAAAAGCATAACTTTCCCTCCCCTATATGGGGTATATAACTGTGCTGGCCTTCCTGAATCATTCAGAAGAGGTAAGAAAGGATTTCATGGTACACTTTAGGTGTATGGACTTTATACATTAAGACTACCTACTGTCTTTGAAAGGATGCCTGGCTGTCTGTGATCATTCTTAGCATAGAAGCAGCACAACTGCAGTCGCCATTGTGAATGGAAGACCACAGGTGCTTTCTCCATTGTTCTTCCAAGATCTTCATACTTACCAGTGGTGTAGAGAAATCCAAGGCTCCTTAAAATAACAGCTTAATTTCCTATTAGGTAAATGATATGGAAGATTGAGGTCCAATTTATTTTCACTTTTTGCAAGATCAACGAACATAGCAGTGCTTCTAATTTTTTTGAATAATATTCATTACTGATAGTGTGGAGGTTCCTCAAAAAACTATCCATAGAACTCCCCTATGACCCAGCAATAGCACTGCTAGGGATTTACCCAAGGGATAAAGAAGTGCTGAGGAATAGGAGCACATGTACCCCAATGTTCATAGCGGCACTTTCTACAATAGCCAAATCATGGAAAGAACCTAAATGTCCATCAACTGATGAATGGATCAAGA
>PISW01009547.1:0-22314 GCA_004023785.1 Mungos mungo | reverse complement strand
GTTTGCATTCATAGGTCTAACAGGACAGGCCTGGCAGGGGACCATGGGGAGAGGAGGGGGGAAAGAGAGCGGGGATGAGTGAGGGACACGGTTCAGGGGAGACTATTGAATACTGGGGACGAACCATGGACTGAGGGGGGAGGGGGAGGGAGGGAGGGGGGATGGTCATGGTGGGGGGCACTTGTGGGGAGAAGCACGTGGTGTTATATGGAAACTAATTTGACAATAAACTATTATTAAAAAGATAAAAAAATAAATAAACTTAGGAAAAAAAAAAGAGAGAGAAAAAGACTAAGTAAATAAATTGGTCATCCTCACAATCAGGTCTGCGCACTGAAGGACATTATCACAGAGGTGAAACAATCTACCAACTAGAAGGAAATAATTTGCAAATCACAATCTAGCAAGGGTCCAGAACCTAGAACTATATAAAGAACTTCTATAACTCAAGAACCAAAATACAAAAAGAAAAATTTGTAAAATAGTCAATGGATTTTAATAGACATTTCTCCATAAGAGGTATACAAATAAAACAAGCACAAAAAGAGATATTCAATGAAAGTAGTCATTAGTAAGATGCAAAGTCAAAACCATAATGAGATATCATTTCACATCCACCAGGATGACTACTGTAAAACAACAACAAAAAATAAGTGTTGGTAAAGATGTAGAAAAATTATAATCCTGACACATTGCTGTTAAAATGTTGTAGCTGCTGTGGAAAACAATGTGACCAATTCTCAAAATATTAAACCATGTGACCCAGTAATTTCCACTCCTAGGTATATAACCCAAAGAACTGAAAACGGATATCCACTTATACTTGAAAGTTCATAGCAACTGACCAATATTAGCCAAAGGTGGTAACAACCAGATGCCCATCAGTAGTTGGGCAAACACAGTCTAGTCCTGCTATGGAATACTCTGCAGCCAGAAGAAAGGAAGTGTACCCTGATACATACTGTATCATGGATGAACCCAACATTATTCAAAGGAAAGAAGGCAGCCACAAAAGGTCACATTTTTTTAGACCTTTCCTCTTACATGAAAAGATCCTAAATCGGTA
The DNA here is from genome assembly GCA_004023785.1 of Mungos mungo. Lineage (NCBI taxonomy): Eukaryota > Metazoa > Chordata > Mammalia > Carnivora > Herpestidae > Mungos > Mungos mungo. Next base: position 21,248 of record PISW01009547.1, on the reverse strand, counting down.
GATCCATAGAGACAAAGCGTTAGTGGTTGCCAGGGACTAAGGAATAGGAAGCACCTGCTTCATGGGGAAAGGGTTTCCTTTGGGGACGATAAAAATGTTTTCGGTCTAGACAGAGGTAATGTTTGTGCAACATTGCAAATGCACTAAATGCCACCAAATGGTACTTTAAAATGGCTTATTTTATGTTAAGTGTAGCACACTCAGAATTGCCTTAGACGGATCAAAGAACACTCACTCCCCCCAGATCAGGCTTTACACATCTCTGCTTCTCTAATTTTGTGTCGAATAAGAACACGTTCCCTGTCCACTTGGTGAAATGTGTTTCCTTTTCAGGGACGGTTGACCTTCAGGGATGTGGCCGTAGAGTTCTCTCAGGAGGAGTGGGAGTGCCTGGATCCCGCTCAGAGGGCCTTGTACAGGGACGTGATGCTGGAGACCTACAGGAACCTGGTGTCCCTGGGTGAGGATAACTTCCTTCCAGAAGTTGGTAATTAGTTTTTATGTATTCGCATTTTCTTTTGAGAGCCCCATACTTGATCTTAGGAGTGTCAAGTCCCTGTTCTTAAGGGAGTGATTGCAGCTGTTTTGATTGAGGATGGAAAGGTAAGTGATGAATCACTAAATTCTACTCCTGAAACCAGTATTACACTCTCTGTTAACTAACTAGAATTTAAATAACAATCTGGGAGTCTGGGAGGTAGGATATAAAAACCCTTAAATTCATAGTAAAGTCAAATTTCACTGACATCTTTAAAGATAAGGCTCCGGGACAATAAAATTACTTAGAGTTGGGAGAAAAAGGAAACCTTATGGTGAATTTTTAAAAATATGTGATTCTGTGGTATTACCCTGGTGCTTTTTCTTGAGAAGTTTTGGGAAAAGAACCAGATCTCTGCATACTTAAAATAATCCTTAAGCATTCAAGCAGTCAGTTGACTAATTTTTGAAATATGTTCTACACCCACATATAATGAATGTCCTTTCTTTGCTGAACAAAGAACTGCAGATGTGTTCTGGCAGAGCAAAGCAGATCATGTTCTGTTTTTCTTTATAAGTGGAAATCTCTTCTTGAGCTGAATATCATCTCCATCATCTCTTTCTGGGGGAAAGAGCCCTGGACTGTGGATAGTGAAGTGAATATAGGGGAACTTCCAGACAGGAGGGAATGTACTGGGATGTGAGCACAAGTCAGAGCTCAGATGGGCAGAGAGTAAGCGGCTCCAGTAAATACTCTTTGGGAAGGATCTGTGGGAAAATACAAGTTCATTCCTTATGACCTTTCAAAGGAAATCCTCCACCCCACACACATTTCTGATTCTGTTATTCAAACAAGTAAATCAAATGTTTAAACTCCCACTGTTAGGACCTACAATATTGTTACCTGGCCCCTCTTAACTATACTGTGCCGTGGTTTGAGAGGGACTGGAATTGCTTGGCTGTTCCTAAGGGTCTTTCCCCCAATACCTCTTGGTTCTCATTCCGTACAGGTCAGAGCTGAGGCCTCTGTAGTGCAGACCCCAGGACTGATTCACTTTCCATTTCCATTTTGTATCCCTGGGAGAACTCAGGAGACAGACAAAATGTAGTATCTGTCTAATAAAGTAGAGGTGAAGTCTTATCTCTTTCTTTCCTGGGCCAATCTGTCTTCTTAAGGTCAGGCCATTGTGCATTAATTAGTATAGGACGTCATGATATGGATAATTCCAAAAAGTGAAAATCCAAAATTAGATGTAGTTTAAATACAGCACAGCTTACTGATATCTCTAGTTAGTTTCTGTAGGGGAAAACACATATCATTCCACAGATGTTTATTGCATTCCTGGTATACGGAAAGCACCATATTGATAATTTTTGGGTTGGGTTGTGTTTGTTTTGTTTTGGTTGTTTTAAGAATTCAAGGGGCAGCAGCAATTTTTGATTTTTAAGTAATCTCTGCACCCACTGTGGGGTTTAAAATCACAACTAGAAGGTCAAGGGTTGCATGCTCTACCAACTGAGCCAGCCAGGCATCCCTCTTTTTTTTTAATCTTTTGATCTCTTACCCATTTCTGCCACCATCACCTCAACTTTATGCCTCTGGTGACCACCAGTGTGTTCTCTGTTTCTCTGTATTAGAGGGGTTGCTTTTTTTTTTTTTTTTTAAGACTCCACATATAAGAGAAATTATACTGTATGTCTTTGACTCGTTCCTTCTACCATATTGTCCTCAAGGTCCATCCATGGACAAATGGCAAGATTCTATTCTTTTTTATGGCTGGATAATATTATATTGTATACACACAACTTTATCCACTCACCCATCAATGGACACTTAGACTGTTTCTGAATCTCATCTCTTGTTAATAATGTTTCAGTGAATGTCACAATGCCTTTTTTTTTTTTAATCTTTTGGAGTATTTTTGTTTTCTCCAGATAAATACTCAGAAGTAGAATTGGTGCATCCACAGTAGTTCTCTTGGCTATACCATTTCGGCTCCCACCAACAGTCCACAAAATCTCCACCCTGTCACCAACACATTTTGTTTTTTGTCATTTTAATAACTGCCATTCTAATGGGTGTGAAGTGATATCTCACGGTGGTTTTGATTTGCATTTCCCTGATGTTGAATGATGTTGAGCATCTTTTCATGGTCCTGTTGGCCATCTCTAGGTCTTTGGAAAATGTCTATTAAGATCTTCTACCCATTTCTTAAATTGGATTATTTTAGCATTTTTGAGCTGTGTTTTAGATTATTAGCCCCTTATGAGATGCATGATTTGTTAATATTTCTCCCATTTAGTAAGCTGCCTTTTCATTTTGTTGAAAGTGTTTCCCTTGCTGTGTAATTTTTAGTTTGATATAGTCCCACTTATTTGTGCCTTTGTTGATTTTTCTTTGGGTGTCAAGAGTCAAAAAACAAACAAACAAATTTGCCCACACCTGTGTCAAGGAGCTTCTTACCCCCTATCTTTTCTTCTAGGAGTTTATGGTTTCAGGTCTTAGATTTAAGTCTTTAAGCCATTCTGAATTAATTTTTGTGTATGGTGTCAGTTAGTGGTCCAATTTCATTCTTTTGCTTGTGGCTGTCCAGTTTTCCTAATAGCATCTATTGAAGAGATTGTGCTTTTCCCATTGTATAGTCATGTTTCCTTTGTTGTAAATTGATTGACCATGTGTGTGAGTTTATTCCTGGGCTCTATTCTGTTCTGGTAACCTATGTGTCTTTTTGTACTAATACTGTACTGTTTAGTTACAACAATTTGCAATTAGGGAGTTTGAAATCAGGAAATGTGATTCATCTAGCTTTGTTCTTCTTTCTCAAGTTGCTTTAGACATTCGGGTTCTTCTGTGGTTCCATACAAATTTTAGGATTTTTCTAGGTTTTTATGTGGATGTAAATTTTCAGCGTATTTTTGTAAATACCAAAGAGTATGATTGCTAGATCACATTTAGTGGTATGTTTAATTCTGTAAGAAACAGCAGTCTTCCAAAGTGTTGCACCATTTTGTATTCCCACCAGCAATTAATGAGAATTTTTACTGTTCCACATCCTCACTAGTATTTGGTATTAGTGTTCTGGATTTTGGCCATCCAGATAAATGTGGACAGAGGTATCTCATTATAACATACATTTTCCTCAATTAAATCTATGGCATTCTTTAAGCTGAGAATTTGTGGTATCTTGAGAACATACTTTGTTTTTTAAGTTACTGCCTCAGTCACAGAAATATGAAATTAATTTGCCATAGCTTTTTATATAATAATACATTATTCTGTGGCATCTGCGTTGCTCAGCCGATTAAATGTCAGATTCTGCATTTTGGCTCAGGTCATCTCACGGTTCTTGAGTTTGAGCCCTGCATTGGGTTCTGCGCTGACAGTGTGGAGCTTGCTTTCCACTCCATCTCTGTCCTTCCCTCTGCCCCACCCTAGTCTCTTTCTAAATAAATAGACTTAAAAAAAATTTTGTACATGTCTCCTGGAACATGTATATATTATGTAACTCTCTTGAGTGTATACCTAGTGATGGGATTCATGGGATATTCAATTTGATAATTTTTAGAGCAAATACTAAAAAAGATGACAGTCTATAGTCTTCCTATAACACCAAACTGTCTTCCTGTTGAATGTTTTCCACTTTTCCCTCATACCAATATTCTTACAGGATGATTATGCCTGTAAGTATTATGCCTGTTGCTAAGTCAGTTCTTTTGACCAGGGTCAGGCGTTTAACTTACAACACAATTATGTTCCCATAGATGTGTGAGCGCAAGCACTATCGCCATGTGGCCCATTACTCCTTGTGCTTCACTCTTGATTTTCCGAATGCAAGTCCTTACCTTTCCTCAGACTTTTCACTACTCTAAGCAAACTATGCTGGTATCTCCTGGTATATTAATTTTGAGCACCAAAGCACCTCAGAGTCCACAGGGCCTGCCCCTCCCCTCACTGCAGAAGGACCCCTTTTCATACACAGTACAAATTGCTGAGGACTGCAGCTTGATCTGGTGTTTAATAATAATGTATGTTTAATAATGTATGAGGATATGATGAAAGAAACAAGATATTATTATAAGGAATCTGTATATTACAATCTAAAAGTTGATAGATCTAGCAGGTTAAGTTAATAAGTAACCACAGTTACACAAAACTATAGTCTCTGGAATTCTAAAGAATTCTTCCTTGAGAACTAAAGACAGAATTTACATTCCATAAGGAACACACAGTATGAAAGATACGTTGAAAATCACCGAATTAGGAAATAATCGGGTTCAGGTAAACACACAGTTTTACGAAGATTAGGAATTCACAATGATAGACGTCTCTATGGTTTGATGCACAGTTGTGTAATAGCCAATGTTTAGGTGAGCTCTCTGATCATGAAGTTTCATTTTATTATCCAGTTATATAGTCAAAAAATATGGATAGTGTATAATGCGTGTTTTGAAAAATTACCTTAAATCAGAAATTATTAATATGGAAAAATCTATATGAAGAAAACTTAAAATATTGTGTATTACTATAGTACTTGGAGACCATCTTGAGAAACTTCCTGTGTTGATTATAAAGTATTATTTTGGTGTGTAATTATGTAATTCAGTATAAAATATTTCCCTTCCAACTCTTATTTGATAGGAAGTCCTTCTGATGGATCTGCTGTCAAGGAATTATCACCAACAGAGGACATTAATAAAGGAGAATTTTACCACGTAGTGATATTGGAGAGAAATGGAAGTCATGACATCAAGGATTTTGATCTCAGGGAATTCTGGGAAAATACACATGATTTTGAAAGTCAATGGAGATATAATGCAAGAAATTATAAAGAAGTGCCTTTGACCCATAACAAAAATTTTAATTGCAGAAAAGATCAACAGCTTAATCAGTCCTCAGTTACTCTTCCTGAAAAAGAGAGTGTTTCTGTAAGAAATAATACATGCCAGTATTTCATGGATGATGAGCCATTTATGAAGAACTTCTTAAAAGTGGACAATAACAGAAGTGATACTGGAAAACAGTACATAAACTGCTTGGAAAATAGAATTGGATTAAGTTTGCAGGCACACCTGACTGAACAGCAGAGATTTCACAGTGAGGAGAAAATGTGTGAATGTAATCCAATTGAGAAGAGTGTCAGCAGTGGTTCCTCAGTTTCACCACTTGAAAGAACTCCTCCCAGTACCAAAAACGTTTGGAATAAATCTAGGAAGATTTTTAAATATCGTTTGTTACCTGCACAAGACAGAAGCGCATACACTAGAGGAAAATCTTACAAATGTAGTGACTGTGGGAAGGCTTTTAGCAAAAGCTCAAACCTTATGAGTCATGAGAGAATTCATTGTGGACAGAGACCTCACAAATGTAATGACTGTGGCAAAGCCTTTACAGACCGTTCAAATCTTACTCGACATAAGAAAATCCATACTGGAGAGAAACCTTACAAATGTAATGAGTGTGGCAAAGCATTTACCCAATGTGCAAACCTTACTAGGCATCAGATAATACACACTGGAGAGAAACCACACAAATGTAATGTGTGTGACAAGGCTTTCAACCAAAGTTCAAGCCTTATGGCACATCGGAGAATTCATACAGGAGAAAAACCTTATAAATGTAATAAATGTGATAAGGCTTTTATCAAACGTTCAGACCTTTGGGGTCATGAGAGAACTCATACTGGAGAGAAACCTTACAAATGCAGTGAGTGTGGCAAAGCCTTTGCTGAGCGCTCAAATCTTACTCAACACAGAAAAATCCACACTGGAGAGAAACCTTACACATGTAATGAGTGTGGCAAAGCTTTTACGCAGTTTGCATCCATTACTAGGCATCAGAAAATACACACAGGAGAGAAACCACACAAATGTAACGTGTGTGAGAAGGATTTTATCCAAAGTTCAAACCTTATGGCACATCAGAGAATTCATACGGGAGAAAAACCTTATAAGTGTAATAAATGTGATAAGGCTTTTATCAAACGTTCAGACCTTTGGGGTCATGAGAGAACTCATACCGGAGAGAAACCATACAAATGTGATGAGTGTGACAAAGCATTTACCCATTTTGCAACTCTTCATACACATCAGAAAATACACACTGGAGAGAAACCACACAAATGTAACGTGTGTGACAAGGATTTTATCCGAAGTTCAAGCCTTATGAGACATCGAAGAACTCATACAGGAGAAAAACCTTATAAATGTAATAAATGTGATAAGGCTTTTATCAAACACACAGATCTTTGGGGTCATGAGAGAACGCATACTGGAGAGAAACAAACGTAATGAGTGTGGCAAAGCCTTTAATGACATATTCGCATCTTACTCACATAAAATCCATACTAGAGAGTGTGGCACACCTTTTACCCAATTTGCCAAACTTAATAGGCTTCATAAAATACACAGTGAAAAGAAAGAGTATAAGCCTAGTATGTGTGGCAGTGCTTTTATTCAAAGCTCAGCTTTTGGGGATCATCAAAGAACTCATAGTAGAAAGAAACCTTGCAAATAAAATGAGCAAATGTTCAAGTCTTACTCAGCATCAGAGAGGCCATCATGGAGCGGGATCATAAGACACTAACGTGTGGCAAAGCTTGTAACCAGGGCTCCCACCTCACCTGGTATCAGCGTATAAATCTCCGAAAGAAGGCACACAAATGGAATGTACGGCAAGGCTTATCCAGAGCTTATTCCTTACGGAACATTAATTCTTCCTAGAGAGAAATCTTAAAAATGTAATGAGTGCGATCAGCTTTATAAAAGTGTACAACTTTGGGGAGGAACGTAAAAATAAATGAATGGGATTAAGAGGTATAGACTCCCAATGATAAACAGAAAGATGTACAACTTTGTGGTCCTGAAGGAAATCACAACATATAATTCATATGGGACAGAAACATTACAAATATAATGAAGGTGATAATTTATTTAGCCAATTCTCTCAATGGACTACCATAAGGAAATTCAGACTAGGGGGAACTAGGTTTATTTTGAGCACTAACCAATCTTAGATGTTAAAGTCTACAGAAAATTAAAATTATTTAAGATTCATGAGATGAAGTGTGTCAGTGCAACAAGTTTATCTGTGAAAAGACCTAATCATCTTCTGTTTAAATCATTTTTAAAGATTTTATTTTCCTCTCACATCCATCATGGGGCTCAAACTCACAACCACACGATTAAGACTCTTACGTGATCATGCTCTTACGACTGTGAGATAGGTACTCCTATAACTTTTTTTTTACTATACTATTTGATATTCTTGGGGTGTCTGGGTGGCTCAGTCAGTTAAGAGTCTGACTTTGGGTCGGGTCATGATCAAGGGTTTGATCCTCACCTCAGGCACTGTGCTGACAGCTCAGAGCTTAGAGCCTGCTTTTGATTCTGTGTCTCCCTCTCTGTCCCTCCCCCACTCATGCTCTCTTTCCTTCTCTCTCTCTCAAAAATAAACAAAAATTTTTAAATTATTTGATATTCCTTGAAGCAACAGTATTGTTGATAACTGAAAACCTCAAGTTTGGAATCCACTGACGATATACTTTCATTACATGTGTTTTATTTATCAACCATGGTGGTCTCAGAAAGCATCAGTAAGGAACCTATTTGATTAGGTGGTGCTTAGTCTTACTATATAACCTGGAAAAACTAGGATGCTAATTTTAAGATACTGTATAGTATAAACTTGAGAGCATGGGGAGTGGCAGGGAATAGATGTAAAACTGTTATCTAAATTGCCATGTTTTCTGAGGTCATATGCACTTCTCTGGATTTGTTGATATCATTGAGTGCTTTTGATGATTTTATTACAGGGAGATTACTTTTCAGATAGATGATCATGAAACAGTACGTCGGGACATTGAGAGGAGATTTTCATGTGAGAAGGATGAGTTACTAGGGATGGTGTATGTGGTAGAGAAAATGGAGGAGGAATGATGGTAATTGGTGTATATTATCAGTGAGTAAAAAATGAGTCTTATTTTTGGAAACTAAAGAGAAAGGTTTAGAGGACATTTAAATCAACCAGGGAAGGGGCACCTGGGTGGCTCAGGATGTTGAGTTTCCAAGTGAATTTTGGCTCAGGGTTCTGAGATCCCGCTTTGTGTTAGGTTCACCGTGGAGTTGGAGCCTGCTGAAGATTCTCTGTCTCTGCCCCTCTCACCTACTCATGCTCTCCAGCAAAACAAAACAAAAACAAACCCAATAGTATTGTACTTGTAAAGTTTTCAAATTTGCCCACTGAAATTACATTTTGATACCATTTTATTTACAATACCCTGTTTCTCACATCTAGAGTAAATAAAATATAAGCTTTTGTGTAACCCTAAATGAATCATGTGCTTTTTTAAATGTTTATTTTTTGAGAGAGGGATAAAGATAGAGTGTGAATGGGGAATGGGCAGAGAAACACACAGAATCCAAAGCATGCTCCAGGCTCTGAGCTGTCAACACAGAGCCCACAGGGGACTCGAACTCGTCAACAGTGAGATCATGACCTGAGCCAAAGTTGGACACTCAACCTGAGTAACCCAGGCACCCCAGAATTTTTAAAATTTTATTAAGAAAACTCCCCAGACGGCTTAAGATTATATGTGATAGATCCAAAACCATGACCTGTTTGGAGAACGCACAGACCTGTTTCCTTATGGCAGCCTTACCACTACCGAGAGAACACAGAAGTGGGGTGGGGGTTAATGAATTAGTGGAAACATGGTAAATACCATTTGTCAACACTGTCTGAGGAATTTGATCCCAGGACTTGTTAAGATACATACTTTTCTTCTAGTCTGCCCCTGTAATCAGCCAGGGGTATATTGTTATTTCCACTTAGGAATGCATATTAAGTAATATTTGGTGAGTCTTTTACACCTCAGTTATATCTTCAATGTCAATGTCATCAAACACATTTTTAACATATAATAAGATACTGTACTTGCAAACTGAATAGTAACAAAATCACATATTTCTAGTTTTCCTCATGAGTACAAGATCTACTAACTCCTAATTATTCCTAGTCTTACTCTTCAGTTGAAACCAATCTTGTGCCTGATATTTGACCATGAAATAGACTTTTCAGTATGTTTCATATCCCAAATTTTATACTAACGCAGATGTTATGAGAACGTGATTCTATGTGCGAGGCTGGCAAACGTTTATGTCAGGAACATATAGTAAATATTTTATTCTTTGTAGGCCATACTGTTTGTGTTACCACTCTTCCCGTACGTCCTTATTGGGTCAAAAGTACCTAAGTGTGAGTGTGGCTGAATTCCAGTCACACTTCGCTTAAAACCAGATGGTGGCTGCACTTGGCTCATGTTCTGTAGGTGGCAGACTCCTGATCTACAAAAAGGAATTAAAGTAGTAACTCTATGGATAAATAAACAATATCTTTCCTATTTTTAAGCCTTCTTAAAATATAGTGGACAGTTTAAGAAACTATCTATGTGTATAGCATACGTAAAAGAATCCTATACTAATGGAAGCACAGGGCAGGAGTGGGAATACGGGAGTCCACGGGGAAAGGAAGGGCCAGATGTGCTGTATGAAGAAGAACAAACTCAAGTGAAGGCAGACTGTGGTCAGCTGTGTAGGATAACCCCTAAAGCAAACACACAAAAAGTTACTGCTAATACCAGTAAACCAAAAAGGAAAAAAAAAAGGATTTAAAACAAAATCATCTACAAAAAATCAGTTATTTCAAAGAAAGCAGAAGAGCGAAAGGAGCAAAAGAGATCTAAAAGCCATAGCAAGATAACTTAAGTCTATATAGTAATATCTGTAAGAGGAAATAGTCTAAAAACCCAGTTGAAAAGCAAATACTGTCACTGATTTTTTTTTATTAGTTTTATTTATTTTGAGACAGAGGGAGGGAGAGAAAGAATCTCACGCAGGCTCTGTGCTATCAGTATAGAACTCAGCATGGGGCTCAGTCTCAGGAACCATGAGATCATGACCTGAGCTAAAATGAAGAGTCTTATACCTGACCCAACCAGGCACCCATGTCAACTGGATTTAAAAAAAAACAGACAACAATGTATTTTCTATGAGATATTCACTTGAAAAATTAAAGACACAATGTAAAGTCATGGAAAAAAGATAAACATAATTGCTATTAAAAAGAGTACTATATCAGATCAAAGTTAATTAAAGAGCAAATACCATGACCAGGGATAATGAAATCTATTTCATAATCATAAAGGGACAGATTCACCAGAATGACATGAGAATCTTAAACCATGCACTTGTCAGCAGAACTACAAAATCCCTGAGAAATCGTACAGAACGGCAATGACACACCAATCCACAAACACACTCTGAGATCTCCATGTCCCCTCTTCACATAAGAGAAAAAGTAGACAAAATCAGTACCAAGACTAACACAACTACGAAGAAAACTTGCCCCAGTGGACACTTCCAGAACTGTGAGATAATAGAAACAGTACATGTTGTTCCCTGCCCCTGGGTCCCCCACAGAACTGGAGTGCTTGTATTTTCCTAAGTGACAAGGGCACTAGTAGCATCTCATGTTATAATGAAGTGACTCTGGGTGGGCTCCTGGGTGCGGATGCTCACCAGAAAGACCAAGCCATGGTTATAAGCTTGGGATTTTGAGCCCCATCCCATCACCCTCCAGAGAGAGGACGGGGTGGAAATGGAGTTACTTACTGCTCATGTGTATATGAGGAAGTCTCCACAAAACCCCAACGGTTGGAGGTTCAGAGAGCTTTCAGACTGGTAACATCACCACTCCAGGAGGTGACACATCCCAACTCCATGGGGACAGAAGCTTCTGCACTGAGGACCTTCCCAGACCTCATCCTGTGTATGTCTTCACCTGACTGTCCGTCTGTATCATTTATAATAGCCTGTAATAAACGGGTAAATGTGTTTCCCGAAGTTCTGTGCGCTGCTCTAGCAGGCTAATCAAAGACAATGAGGGGGTTGTTGGAACCTCTGATCTAGAGCCAGTTTGCAGAAGCACACGTGTCAGCCTGGACTTGCACCTGGCGGCTGTAGTGCGTTGGGGGTCCCAGGTAGAGGGTGTCACAGTTGAGGTAAACGGTAGGACACTTAGCTGAGGTTGGAGACTGCTTGTACGTGGGGGAAACCCTACACAGGAGTAGGAATACTGATTTTTTTCCCTTATAAGAACACTCCACCTAACCAGGGAATTAACACAATCTTTAAAAATGCACACAGTGGGGCGCCTGGGTGGCTGAGTCAGTTACGTGTCCTATTCGGCTCAAGTCATGATCTTAGTTTCTGGGATTGAACCCTGCATCAGGCTCTGTGCCGACAGCTCAGAGCCTGAAGCCTGCTTTGGATTCTGTGTCTCCTTTCTCTATGCTTCCCTGCTCACATTCTGTCTCTCTCTCTAAAAATACATAAACATTAAAAAAAATTATCAAAACATGCACATAGTACTTTACCAGGAGAAACCATATTCTGGGCCATCAAACTACTCTTGCTACGTTTTAAAAGGATTCACATCACACAAAATGTCTATGACCAGAGTAGAATTATGATAGAAATCACTAATAGAAAAGTCTCTGGAAAATCCAAAAATACTTGGAAAATAATGACCTCCTTGTGACTAACCCTGGGACAAAGAAGTAGAGAAAGAAATGAGAACGTATCCTGAAGAGAATGAAAATGAAACCAGAACATTCATAAATTGCCATGATAGCAGGAGAAACTGAAGACCACGTGCTAGGAAAGGGGCCACCAACAGAACACCGAAGCCAAAAGGCTCTTTCATTTTTTTGTTCGTTTGGGCTGTTTGACCCATGAGTGTGAACCTCCTGAGGGAGCGCATGCAGTTCTAAGGCTTACTTAGGTGAAGACAAGGCAGTGAAAGAAGGCAAGTTTCTTGAGGTTATTTTTTAAATATTTGATTATGAAAAGCCAGTTGAAAATGTTATAACTGAGAACATGTAGTCCGCTGAGGGTAGTTAGTAAAAGGCAATATATTTCTAGATGAATTAAAATAAATGGGGGCATCTGGGTGGCATAGTCAGTTGAGCAGAGTGTAGAACTCGCTTAGATTTCTCTCTCCCTCTCTCCCTACCCCTCCTTCACTTGCACACACGCTCTCTCACAAAATAAACTTACAAAATTCAAAAAATAAAAAAATAAATGGATATTCTAATGGAAGTAGAGAATATAAAATGGCAGCTATGAGGGTAGTAACAGAGGAAGGAAGTAACTGAAAACATGATTTCAATGGTGGTACAATTACTGGAGACAATGACTTTGGTAAGTTAAGGTGGGTAAGGAGAACAGAAAAGGTCACAAAGAACTAGTCAGCTTTCTAGAAGTTTTTCTATGGTAACAAATATTCCTGACTTCTCATGGGTTTACCAGGACAAACATTTATTTCCTCCTCATATCACATCTATCATTTTTCACCTCTTGCTTTGTTCTGTCATTTGAGTCTGGGATTCAGGGTAGAACTTCAGTCTACGTGGGACATAACCATTCTCGCACCAGAAAGAAGAGAGGGTTAGAAGGAGCAAAGGTTTTAAAGCTTCCATTTACAATTAAAACATGACATTCTACTCAGACCGCAGTAGCCATGGTGGCTGTAAGTTGGACAAAGAAGTGTAATCCCCTCAATGAGAAGGAAGGAGTGCCTAAGTGAAATGGCCAAGCTTGGTATCAAAGAGCAGAGACATCTCATCTCACAAGAGGGTGATAATTAATTGGAAATGATGTTACAATATATGATAGTGGCTTATATCAGAAATCATTTTTCCCTTCTTTTATTTCATACAAAACACACTTACTTAGTCCCAAAAGAAAAAGAAAAATTTTTACCCCAACATGACTACAGTCACACATGAGGGTCTCGCAAGAGTCTCGTGAGATTCCTCTTGGTTGAGAGCCTTATGTAGAGTCCTCACGCCTAACACACCATGGTGGAACAGGAAAAAACCCCATAAACCCTCCCGTTGGGAAAAGAAAAGGAAAGGAGGGACCCAGCAGTCTGTGGTCCACAGCAAAGAGGGAGGAGCAGGGTTGAGGGATGAGCCTTTCCTTGGCTTCTGCTGTTCTCCTGCGAATAGCTTTCCAGTCCTTTGTGTTTCACTGTTCTAGATTCACGTAGTCACATCTGCTGAAGTGTCAGAAGCCCTGCCCTCCTCATACAACTGGCCGTTTTTCCCAGCGACTTCCTTCCCATCATAGTTTACGTGACCAAACATTACTGCACGATCACAGGTTCCTTATGGTGCAAACCTGGCGCATCGGGGACAGCATGGTATTTTAAAACAGCACTTTAGGTGATATCAAACATGTACATTTTCTATTAGCTACACCCTCCCCATTCAGCCAGACAGGCCATGCTCTGCGTATGTATTTCAGGGTCACTGAGCCTCTCGGCCCCTCTAACAGAGCCACACCTGTGCTTTCTGTTCACTAAGCGATGCTGTCCAAGAGGAGCATCCCGCAGGACCTACTTTAATCACCTGCAGGTTACTTCAAAGGGCATTAGGGCCGTGTCTTTCGTGTAGACCTGGCCATGATTTTGAATTTTAACTTGGCTTTGACCCTCAAAGTATGGATTAACGGTTAAGTTTTACCAGCTAGAGATGAGGTACAGTTACATCATCAAATCCTACTTGCAAATCAGATCATTGACTTCTGACATCAGGTCTTTCTTGGAATACTGTGCTAAATGCAGCAGAGAACAGAGCGGCAGGGTAGCAACTTGCTTTCCTGATCTCTATGTTACTGAATCCATACACAGGGGTGATACCCATCCCCCACCCCGGGAGCATTTGCAAAGTTCTGGGGACATTTTTAATGTCATCATTGCAGTGGTTCTGGGTACAGGCCAGTGATGCGCAAAATATCCCATAATGCACAGTACAGTTCCACACATCAAAGAATTTCCAGACCCCCAATGTCAGCCAAATATTATAACTTATACCATGTAAACCTCAATCAGAAGAAAGCAGGGATGTCTATATTAATACCAGGTAGAAGAGATTTCAAAGAAAATAAAATTACTGAGGATAAAGGAGGAAATTACATGATTGAAGAGTCAATTAAACAAGGTGACTTAGCAATCCTGAGTATATATGCACCAAAGAATAGCTGCAAAATATGCTGCCCATCAAATGACAGAACTGAAAGGAGAAAGAGATAAATTGACAATCACAGCTGGAGACTTCCGTCAATAATCGAGAGAACAACGGAAGTCAGCGGGACACTGATGAACTCTACACCACTGTCAAGTCCCGTGGGCTCATCAACATGTCTGGAACACCACCCAGACACAGGAGAATAGACACTTTTCCCCAACAACATGTGCCAAAACAAATCATATCCTGGGTCCTGGGCCCTTCAACAAATGTAAAAGAACACACGAAATCATAGAGTGTCTTCACTGCCCACAATGGAATCCAACAACAAAAACAGAAAGTTAACAGGAATATCTCCAAACAATTGAAAACTAAACAACATACCTTCAAATAATCCACAGGAAGAAGAGGAAGACTCAAGGGAAATATACCGGCTGCAAGAAAATGAAAATACAACACGTCATTATCTCTGAGGTTCAACTAAAGCAGTCCTGAGAAGGACAGTGATAGCACTCAATGCTTATACTAGAAAAGAGGGAAAATATCCAAAAGTAATCTAAATTGCAGTAAGAAATCAGAAGGGATAAAAAAGAAATACAAATGAAGCAGAAAGAAGGAAATAATAAAGGCAAGAGCAAACATAAGAAAAAGTGAACACAGCAAAACAGTAGAGAAAATAAAATAGAGAGCTGGTTCACTGAAAAAAATCAATAGAGCTAATTATTCACGAGCAAAACTACCAAAGAATATAAGAGAAACCACAAATTTCTCATAAGAAATTAACAAGGAATACTACTCCAGGACCTGCAGACATCAAACGGATAGTTAGGGACTAATACGAGACTCTACACACATATACTTGAAAACTTAGGTGAAATGGACCAATTCCTCGAAATGTACACCTTACTACAAATCACCCATGTGAAACAAATAATAGGAATCCTTTGAATTGCAGAGTAAGTTTGTAATTTTAAAATTCCCTCTGAAGCAGAAACCTGCAGGCACATACAGTGAGTATTCAGAGTTTAGCTAAAACTCATTCTTTAACTTCCATTCTATGTGGCCAGGAGGCCTGTAGGGACCTTGAACTGATACCAGCCCCTTCCCTTGAGCTCGTACTCTAGAACAGAACCCACAGAGACAGAAGCCAATGTCAGTTCCTGAGAGGACTCTCCCAACTGTCCCTATGACAAGCAATTTCCCCACCCCCCAGGGTCTTCCCCTTGCCCCCTCTGATAAGACCCCTTGCTCACCTCCAAAAGCTTACCAAAACCCTGCTCTGTTGGGTCTGAACTGACCAATGCTGCCTTAGCCCAGAACCCCAAAACATTTCATTAAGGGGCCCAAATAAAGGTACATGCCCTTGGTCCTGCCCCAAGATCGCTGCCTGCACCCTGCCTTAATCTCCTCACACGACCCGCATAGACGTGCAGAACAGCTCCGCCATGATCTGTGAGTGATAAACTTCTCTACTTCACTTTCCCTTATAATCTCTTGTTGAACCGTGGCTCACCATCTGACATCTAGGGCTCTGCTCAACAAATATTAGTACAACAGAGTCATAACAGCAACACTAGACAATTCTACCAAACCTACAAAGAATTAACAAGAATTCCACACAATTCCTTTCAGAAAATAGAAGAAGGAATACTTTTCCCAGCTAAATGTATGAGGCCAGTATTAGCAGAATACCAAAACCACACAAAAACATTAAGGGCGGGGGGGAGATTACTACCACTTAAATCCCAAGTGAAGATGCAAAAATTTTTAGCAAATATTAAGAGGAGTCAGCAATATGCAGAAAGAATTGTACACCATGACTAAATGGGTTTATTTGAGGGACAATTTTCAATTCCAGCAATATAAGCCATCATGTTAACAGGCTGGACAGGAAAAATCACAGGATCGTGTCAATTGATATAGAAAAGCATTTGCAAATTTCAACATCTGTTTATGTTCTAAACTTTCAGAAAACTAGGAACAGAGGGACACCTACAAAACCTACAAAAAACTTACAGCAAACTGCATCCTTAATGGTGAAAGTCTGGATGCTTTTCTGCAGAGACTGGAAACAAGGCAAGGATGTCCACTCTCACCACTGATATTTGACATGTTATTAGAAGTTCTAGCTGGTGACATAAGGGCAGAGTAAACCAAAGTGGTAAAGAGAAAAGGAAGATAAAATAGTGTAGCTACTTGCAGAAGACACCATGGCTGTGGCAGGCTGGATAACACCCCAGCCAAAGAATGGCTGTGTCCTCATTCCTACCACATGTTACTGTAAATGTTGTGAGTCCACAGATGTGCTCTGCTGAAGACTGTGAGGTGGGCGATTATCCTGGCAAACGCGATACGGTCCCGAGGGACTTGTAAGAAGGATGCAGGTAGAGTTACTCATGGAGAAGTTTGTGAAGTGATGGCAAATGTAAACAAGTTTGAAGATGCTATCTTGCTGGCTTTGAAGAGGGAGGAAGGGGATCAGGAGGCAGAGGATGTAAGTGGCCTCCAGACACAGAAAGTTAAGAAACAAAATCTGACCTGGCATATCCGGACGGAGCATGGAGCTAGGGATCCAGTTTCCGCATCTTGCCTTCAGAACTGTAAGAGAATAAATGTGTTAGTTTAAGTCATTCAGGCTGTGGTACTTTGTCACAGCATCAACAGGAATATTTTTGGAGTGGTACATGTAGAAAATACAAAGGAATGTACAACAATTTCTATAAGAAGGAAAATTTACAAAGCATTAGAACACAGAAGCATGCAAAAATCTGTTGCATTTTGATATACTAGCAATTTACACCTCGAAACTGAAATTAAAAATACAATACCAGGGTGCCTGGGGTGGCTCAGCTGGTTAAGTGTCTGACTTTTGACCTTGGCTCAGGTCTTGGTCTCAGGGTCAGGAGTTCAAGCCCTGCATCGGGCTCTGAGCTGGGCATGAAGCCTACTTGAAAATAATACCATGTATGATTACTCAAAATAGAAAAAGTAGAAGAAATACGAGCCCGCATGCCAGTGCAGGGTCCTCTGGCTCTGAAGAGGTATCAGTCACTGGGAAATGGCAGAATGGCCTCCAGGCACTTGGCCATGCAGAGTATCTCCTCAGACATGGGTTGGAATCTCGGGGACTTTCTATCTTATTCATCATTATTGTTCATTCGCTGTACTGTGTGCTTGTTAACCTCCACACACTTGATTTCCAACCACCAGACCACAGCCAACTACTACAGTTCATACATTTCAAGTTACTTCACTGAAGACCTGAAGGAACTCTTTGGATTTAGCACCTACTCTGTACCTGTCACTGCTTCACATGCATTTTCATGTCACAAAAGTCTCCCAACAACCTACTAATTTATGTATCCCTTGGTGTAACACGGGACAAAATGTAAATGAAATAGATAATCTGGGTCACACTGTGTGGGAGGAAAAGATCATGGTAAGGGAAAACTGTATAAAAAAAGAAATTTTGCTACAGTTGTAAATGAACCATGGAACAATTATTCAAGACCATAATCTGAAACTGTCATTTTAAAATCCTCTGCAATATTGTTCGTCTAGTAAAACTGTTTAGTAATATTATCTAATAAACATTTCCAAGCATTCATTTTCATTAAACTAGCATAAAAATATCTTAAGGCAATTTATCTAAATAGTAGTTTATAAGCATTTCAACAAGCCCGTCATACAATGGGACGTAGGTGTACTGAAGGAAAAGGAACGTAGTAAGTTAGCATGAAGAAAACTTTGTCTTTCCCAGCCAAGAAATCAGGAGTTTCAAGAGTAAATATTCTGTGTATTATTAAAGAATATCCAGTATTCGGTGGTTGACTACGGACACCTTTGAGGCCTCACCACCACCTCTATTCTGCCTACCTGGGCAAGCCTGGGGGCTCCTTCCTTTGGTGCCAGCCGGAAGTTCAAACAGCAAAGTCACCCTTCCCCCAGCTCCACCCGGTAGCCACCTAAAACACACCACACCACTCACCGTTCCCTGTTCCCTCAAGCCATTGTCTGACCAGCTTGGAAGTCTGTGCTCTCCCTAGAATTACATACGTTCTCATAACACATTTAGTGCCTGGCATCACCAGTCTCGATATCCAAACCCAACACTGGCTAGAGTTCCATCTGTTCCGGCGGACAGCCACAAGTGGAAACTAACAAAAAATGTGTGGGAGGACGAATATGTGAAATTTCTAGTTTAACTATGAAATGTTCTCATTGGATACTGTTCATACTAAAGTATTTCTTGAGTGCTCCAAGCTCAAAATGATTATTTTTAGCTTTATTTCTGATATTTTTTTATTTCTGAATTTTCCATGCATACTATGTGTCTATTTTCACTCTATTTAAATCATGGTGGAAACCATGGGTTTTATTTGGGCACAAGACACATGAAGAAATAGAATCATATGTTGCAGATTCATGAAGTGGGGGCAGGTTTTAGAGGATCAGAGTCTTAAACTTGGACTGCTGTGGCATTTGCATTATAGCCACATAAATATCGTGGGACCAAGTATGGAGAGGATAACTCAAGTGAGAAGTGTAAGTACATAATCCTCAAATTGTCTGTTCTTTAATTCCATCGTGGAAAGACATTATTCTAGATTACTTCAACCTTGAGAGCCTAATGGTGCCTTGTTAGTATGTGTTACAAAGTACAGAGATGGGATGAAACTGTGTTGGAAAAAGAACACAACTCCTTCAGAGTCATGGGGAAAAATGATTTAAACTTTATTGATGAAAACATGAGACTTGTGATACATTCTGAAGAGAACAGTAGCAAAAAGTAATGGCAGGCATTAAGTATGAATCATTCTCTTACTGTTCTGGTTCTTTCGATTCAACTACCCTCTCAGATAACTGCTCCCTACACCTTCCAAGAAAAGGGAATGGCATCAATGATCTGCCAGTTTGTCACTGATAGGCTAGCACACTGTTACCATCTTCCCCTGCATTGTTTCCACCACATAATCAGTCCTGATTAAACCAACTCTCACCATCCTCTGACGAAAAGGCTGGTGCCTGTAACTCATCTAGAGAAGCATCTATCTAGAGAAGAGTGGCCTGAACATAACAAGCATGATGGTGGTTTTGAATTACTCTTTGCCCCTCCCCCATGCAAATTCACACAAAATTGAATCTGACAATTCTGTGTCCTTGTTTAGGGAACACAGGTATGAATGGGTCACACCCTGTAAAGTAGACTCCTTCTTCTTATCATTCCTCCTCAGAGACCATCAAGAAAGGCCTGTAAGGGGGCACCTGGGTGGCTCAGTAAGTTAAGCATCTGGCTTCGACTCAGGTCATGATCTCACGGTTCCTGGGTTTGAGGCCCACATCAGGCTGTGTGCTGACAGCTCGGAGCCTGGAGCCGCTTCAGATTCTGTGTCTCCCCCTCTCTCTGACCCTCCCCTGCTGGCGCTGTCTCTCTCTCTCTCTCTCTCAAAAATAAATAAAAAACATTAAAAAAAAAAAAAGGCCTGTAAGAAAGGTTTAAGATGAACACATTTCAAACTTGAAGGTGAAACTCATAAATAATAACGTATCCTTTTCAAGAAAACTTGGATAAATATCTTATACACAGAAAATCATGAGCTACTTCCACACGTGTCCTCATTCCCATGATATAGGAGTTTTAACAGGTTTTGACATAATTATTACTCAGTGTGGAATATTTCAGGTTAATCTCCGAGATCTAAGGCCTTAGTTACTCCAGTTGGATCTAGTTATTCCTGGGTTCTCTGATGAGTGGTCTGTTCTGTGAATTTGTCAAAATATTTATCAAATTTGTAAGGATTTGCAAGGAATCTTCTTGCAAATCTGTCACTGAATCCTGAGGACACACAGTTTCTTAAAGGTATTTCCACATTCAGCATATTTGGTATAGTTTGCCCTGCATAAATTCTCTCATTACTCCAAAGGCATGACCATTTAATGAAAACCTGATGACATTCTTTACATTTGTAAGGTGGCTCTCCAATATAAATCCTCTGATGTTCCACAGTTTTGACTTCGGAGTAAAAGCCTTAGCATGCACATTAGTTTTCTGTGGTTTCTCTGAAAGGTGTATATTCTAATCTCATTGTAAGACATGGAGAATGGCACTGCCACAAACATTTACATGGTTTCCCTTCAACATGGACTCTATTGTAAAATACTTGGAAGCGAGCCAAGAGCTTTGTCGCATTCATTGATTTATAAGATTTATAAGGTATCACTCTTATGTTCCCCATCTTTTGGTCTTTGGGTAAAATCCTTGTCATACATATTACATCTGTGTGGTTTTTCTCCAGGATATTTAGTCATATCTAGTGAAAAAGACTAATTTAAAACTTTGCCACATTCATTTCATTTGTAAGCATGAACTATTTGGTGAACCATAAGTTTAAGGCAATACCTAAAAGCCTTGCCACATTCAGTACATTCGTAAGGTTCTCTCCAGTATGGATTGTCTGCTGACTGGTGAGGTGTGAGCCTCGAGTAAAGGCTTTGCACACTCATTACATTTTTAAGGCCTCTTGCCTTACAAAAGTAACTTGTGAGTCTACTCTAAAACATGCACTTTTCAGTGCATCTAACAGTACTAATTTGCTTTTATTTTTTTTTATTTTTTTTAATAATAGTTTATTGTCAAATTAGTTTCCATATAACACCACGTGCTTCTCCCCACAAGTGCCCCCC
>PISW01009546.1:2500-59746 GCA_004023785.1 Mungos mungo | reverse complement strand
CCGATCCAGGCGCCATCTTATTCTCGCACACGCGGGCTCCCACACTGTAATGTGTAAGATTAACTGTTAAGGACAGTTTATAGTATATCAACTGAATTATTACACAAATATGACCTCTGAGTAATTAGGGAAATATCTACATCTTATATGTCTCAAATAAAAATATTAGGATTATATCCAATAAACATGTCTCATTCTCTCAGTACTATAGGAAATTAAAGGCATTTAATCACATTCAGTTTTTAAACTTCCTACTCAAAGAGGATTCCCACTGACATTTGGGTCTTTTCTGTGGCATTGGGTTCTGGATCACTTCAACTTTCAACCTAAAATACAGATCAAGCAATTTGGGAATTTTACAAAGGCCAGCATGCTGAAGTTTGTTTGGTAAGAAATAGAAAAGTCTGTGATAAAACAATGGTCACAGCGTTTTGTTTTGTTTTTTTTTTTTTTGTCTTTTTTTATTTTGAGAGAGAGAAAGATAAGAGTGGGAACAGGAGAGGGACAGAGAGAGGGAGACAGAGAATCCCAAGCAAGCTCTGCACTGTCAGCCTGATGCAGGGCTTGAACCCAGGAACTGTGAGATCATGACCTGAGCTGAAACCAAGAGTCAGATGCTTAACTGACTGAGCCACCCAGGCGCCCCGTGACAACAGTCTTAAGGTAACTCCTTTAGTTTATCAAAATATACTTAAACCAACCAGAATATA
Organism: Mungos mungo; assembly: GCA_004023785.1. Lineage (NCBI taxonomy): Eukaryota > Metazoa > Chordata > Mammalia > Carnivora > Herpestidae > Mungos > Mungos mungo. The sequence goes on along the minus strand of PISW01009546.1, from coordinate 59,036 downwards.
TAAGGATAAACCATCCATACCAAATTCACTGGTGATCTACAGTGTTTGCATTTAACATTCCATAGTTTGTCACTGAAAAGGATGCCTTAGTATATCTAATTATTTAAACTACTGTGAAATAAGGAGAGAAAAAAAGCTAATCTGTTTTCATTACAGAAAATGCTCATGAGTATTGATATTATGTGTATTCTAAATCCAGAAAAAATGTCTTTAAATACTTTGTAAAAAAACAACTTTAAGCATGTAACCAAGGATAAAGATGAGGATTTGGGTTTTTCCCCCTTTGTATCTTAAAAATGTATGTTAAAGAAAAATCTCGGGGAGCCTGGGTGGCTCAGTCAGATAAGCATCTGAATCTTGATCTCAGCTCAGATCATGATCTCATGGTTTGTGAATTCAAACCCACATTGGGCTCTGCACTGACAGTACAGAGCCTACTTGGAATTCTGTCATTCTCTGCCTCTCCCCCTGCTTGCCTTCTCAAAATAAAAGAAATTTAAAATTTAATTCTCAAAGTAAATAAACATTAAAAAATATATTGATTTGAGGCATAATGTTTCATGAAATGGACCCTCTCAAAATTAGATGGCTATAGTGTCCTCACTAGAGGTTATTAAGACATGTCTAAGACATGTCTAATGTTTCAGAAACATCAATATATATACATGCACGTGCACACACACACACACTAAAAATAGCCATGATGATAAAAGAATGCACAGAAATGTTATCTATCATTTTGTCAGGCTAAGAAAGTCATTTAATGTGCTTAAAGTCAATGCCAAAAATTCAAAATCTAACAGAGCACCTACTGGAACTATAGAAGGGGAGGAGCAGGAGCACCCCAAACCCAGCAGAAGAAAAGAAATAATAAAGATCAGGGCAGAAATAAACAATATAGAATCCAAAAAACAGTCGAGGAAATCAATGAAACCAAGAATTAGTTCTTTGAAAAAATAAACAAAATTGATAAACCTCTAGCCAGGCTCCTTAGAAAGTAAAGAGAGAGCACCCAGATAGACAAAATTGTGAATGAAAAAGGATCTATTACAACCAGTCCCTTAGAATTACAAGCAATCATTAGAGATTACTATGAAAAATTATATGCCAACAAACTGGACAACCTTGAAGAAATGGACAAATTCCTAAATGCACATGCTCTACCAAAATTCAAATGGGAAGAGATAGAAAGCATGAATAGACCAATAACCAGTGAAGAAATCAAATCCGTTATCAAAAATCTCCCAATAAATAAGAGCCCAAGGCCAGATGGCTTCCCAGGGTAATTCTACCAGACATTTAAAGCAGAGCTCATACCCATTCTTCTCAAACTATTGCAAAAAATAGAAATAGAAGGAAAACTTCCAAACTCATTCTATGAAGCAAACATCACCTTGATACCCAAACCAGACAGAGACCCAGCCAAAAAAGAGAACTACAGACCAATATCCTTAATGAATACAGATGCAAAAATACTCAACAAGATATTGGCAAATCGAATTCAACAGCATATAAAAATATTATCCATCATGATCAAGTGGGATTCTTTCTTGGGTTACCGGGCTGGTTCAATATTCACAAATCCATCAATGTGATCCATCACATTAACAAAAGAAAAGATAAAAACCATATGATCCTGTCGATAGATGCAGAAAACGCATTTGACAAAATACAGCACCCTTTCTTATAAAAACCCTCGAGAAAGTTGGAATAGAAGGAAAGTACCTAAACATTATAAAAGCAGTTTATGAAAAGCCCACAGCTAATATCATCCTCAATGGAGAAACACTGAGAGCTTTCCCCTGAGATCAGGAACACCACAGGGGTGTCCACTCTCACCACTGTTGTTTAATATAGTGCTGGAAGTCCTAGCATCAGCAATCAGACAACAAAAGGAAATAAAAGGCATCAGAATTGGCAAAGAAGAAGTCAAACTTTCACTTTTCACAGATGACATGATACTTCACATGGAAAACGTGGCAGACTCCACCAGAAGCCTTCTAGAACTGATCAATGAATTCAGTAAAGTTGTAGGATGCAGAAATTGGTTGCATTCCTATACACCAATAATGAAGCAGCCGAAAGAGAAATCAAGAAACTGATCCCGTTCACAATTGCACAAAAACCATAAAATACCTAGGAATAAACCTAACCAAGGATGTAAAAGACCTGTATGATGAAAACTATAGAAAACTTATGAAAGAGATTGAAGAAGACACCAAGAAATGGAAAAACATTCCATGCTCATGGATTGGAAGAATAAACATTGTGAAAATCTCCTTACTACCCAAAGCAATCTACACATTCAATGCAGTCCCCATCAAAATTGCATGAGCGATTTTCTCAAAGCTAGAACAAGCTATCCTAAATTCGTATGGAACCACAAAAGACCCCGAATAGCCAAAGTAATATTGAAGAAGAAAACCAAAACGGGAGGCATCACAATCCCAGACTTTAGCCTCTACTACAAAGCTGTCATCATCAAGACACTACGATATTGGCACAAAAACAGACACATAGACCAATGGAATAGAATAGAGAACCCAGAACTGGGCCCACAAATGTACGGCCAATTAATTTTTGACAAAGCAGGAAAGAGTATCCGATGGAAAAAAGACTGCCTCTTTAGCAGGTGATGCTGGGAGAACTGGACAGCAACATGCAGAATGAAACTAGACCACTTTCTTACACCATACACAAAAATAAACTCAAAATGGCTGAAGGACCTGAATATGAGACAGGAAACCGTCAAAACCCTTGAGGAGAAAGTAAGAAACAACCTCCTTGACCTCAACCACAGCAATTTCCTCCTCGACACATCCCCAAAGGCAAGGGAAATGAAAGCAAAACTGAACTCTTGGGACCTCATCAAGATAAAAAGCTTCTGCACTGCAAAGGAAACCATCAAGAAAACTAATAGACAACCAACAGATTGGGAAAAGATAGTTGCAAATGACATATCAGATAAAGGGCTAGTATACAAAATCTACAAGGAACTCACCAAACTCCACACCCACAAAACAAATAACCTGGTGAAGAAATGGGCAGAAGACATGAACAGACACTTCTCCAAAGAGGACATCCAGATGGCCTACAGGCACATGAAACGATGCTCAACATCACTCATCATCAGCGAAACACAAATCAAAACCACACTGAGATACCACCTCACACCAGTCAGAGTGGGTAAAATGAACAAATCAAGAGACTCTAGATGCTGGCGAGGGTGTGGAGAGACGGGCACCCTCCTACACTGTTGGTGGGAATGTAAACTGGTGCAGCTGCTCTGGAAAACAGTGTGGAGGTTCCTCAAAAAATTATCAACAGAACTCCCCTATGACCCAGCAATAGTACTGCTAGGGATTTGTCCAAGGGATACAGAAGTGCTGATGCATAGGGGCACTTGTACCCCAGTGTTCATAGCAGCACTTTCTACAATAGCCAAATCATGGAAAGAGCCTAAATATCCATCACCTTATGAATGGATCAAGAGGATGTGGTATGTGTATGTATATATTTATACACACACACACACACACACACACACACACACACACACACACTGGAGTATTATATGGTAATGAGAAAGAATGAAATATAGTCATTTGTAGCAAGGTGGATGGACCTCGAGGGTGTCATGCTAAGTGAAATAAGTCAGGTGGAGGACAGATACCATATGTTTGCACTCATAGGTCTTACAGGAGAACAGGAGAAACCTAATGGAGGACCAGGGGGAGGGGAAGAGGGAAAGAGAGTTGGGGAGAGAGAGGGACGCAAAATCTAAGAGACTATTGCATACTGAAAACGAACCTAGGGTTAAAGGGGAGGGGGAAGGGAAGAGAGGTGGTAGTGATGGAGGGAGGCACTTGTGGGGAAGAGCACTGGGTGTTATATGGAAACCTATTTGACAATAAACTATTTTAAAAAAAAGTCAATGCCAAATAAGTATGAAGAAGTAATCAATGAAATAAATAACTAGATTGGGAAGATTTACCTAATAATCATATTTGTTTGTCTTTGTCATACATTTGCTGACTGCTTCTTGAAGCTTCCTTTATTCAATAGATGTCTTTCATAAACATTAATATAATGTGATTCTTTTCTTGTGTAGGTTTATTTTCTCTCTGGTTTTAATTAAAACTAGAGATAAATTATTTTATTTTTAAGAAATTAGTTCTAGGGGCATCTGGGTGGCTCAGTTGGTTGAGCGACCCACTTCAGCTCAGGTCATGATTTCACAGTTCACGGGTTTGGGCCCCACATTAGGCTCTGTGCTGACAGCTTGCTCAAAGCCTGGAGCTTGCTTCTGATTCTGTGTCCCCTTCTCTCTCTGCCCCTCCCCCATTCATGCTCTGTCTCTCTCTTTCAATAATAAATAAACGTAAAATAATTCTTTTTAAAAGAAAAGAAATTAGTTCTAGACATGATGACATCACTTTAAACAGTATAATGTTGGGGAACTGATGGCTCAGTCGGTTGAACATCTGACTTCAGCTCTGGTCATGATCTTGTGGTTCATGGGTTTGGGGCCCACATAGGGCTCTTTGTGGACAGTTCAGAGCTTGGAGTCTGTTTCAGATTACATGTCTCCCTCTCTCGCTGCCCCTTCCCCTCGCACACTGTCTTTCTCTCTCTCTCAAGAATAAACATTAAAAAATTTTTAAACAGTATAACCAATTTTAACATATTTATAGAAAAATAGAGGGCTGGTTAAAGGTCTCATTGATTTAAAATGGCAACATAATTTGGATCTAATTATAAATGTACATATATTTTGACAATTTACCAGGCATTATGGGAGACAAAAGTAGTCTTCAATATAATCTGCCCTCGAAGTTTATGGCCATCTGTTGGAGGAACAGATATAGACAAACTATTAAATAACCCAGTTCTTGTACAAATGATGGGTAAGAACAATGGGTTATAAAAAGAATGATTAGCTCTAACTAGATCAAGGAAGAATATCAAGAAGAATAAATGAACCTTGGCATTCAAGGATGATGTTGCCCCCCTCCTGTTCCTCTATACCTTCTTAGACATTTCACTGTCCCTTGCAGATTTCCCTACTGATCAGAAGGATCACTCTTTCATCAATTGTATGTTTTCCTAAAGTTCTTGCCTCACTAGGAAAAGAAACTATCTCTGCATTTCTCACATCTTTTTCTGCTGATCAGTATTCTCATTAATATAATTGGTGGGGTTTTTTAGTAAGGAAGCAAAGTAAGAACATTCTAGGCCTCATATATTAACAACAAATAAAAATAATATCTAATACGTATATACAATTATATGTCAAGCACTCTTGCAGATATTACACACATAATCATTTATTTAATTTTGGTAACAACCCTGTGAGTGGATATTATTATCCCTATTCTGTAAATGAAGTAACAATGCCCCACAGAAATAAAGTAACATTACCAGTGTTAGACAGCCATAAACTCATGCTTTTATTTTATCTTTTTCATAAACCTGTGCTTTTAATTATTCCCTACAATGAACAAAGACAATGTTTAATGTGCTCATTGACTTTTGATTTAACAATGGGGGAAAGGAGATAGTGTGACTTCTTTCTAGGTCAGTGGTTCTCAAGTCTGTATCCTCCTTGTCTTTTTCTATAAATATTTTGTAGCAGCCCCTTTTCTTTCCTGAAATAAAATTTGTAGAGATACAACTTATCTGTATATGCAATTTTTAAAAATAGTTTCTTCACTAATTTAAGGGAGATATGAAAGGAAAGTGATTTGTAATGAAGTATTTTGATTTGTTTAAAACAGAGGCAAAACTGTTTGAAGGAGTCAGTTATAACAGATGCCTATAAAAAATAAATTTTTATTTAATAATTTTAAGATCAGAATTGTTCCATATGAAAAGCATGAGAAAATGGAAGAGCAGAGTGTTCAGGTGAACATTAGTGTAAAACATTACTATTACTTTGTAAACAGTCTGATATAACAGTCTGATAGCTTCATTAGAAAAAAATGGGACATAATAGTTAAATTAGTATTATATTCAATTGTGGACAAAGCTAGAAAACTCAATTTCAAATATTCAACTAGATATTGCCAACTTTTTATTCATATTTGACATTTCTAAGGTTGTACATGTGCTTATATACATAGATATATTTTATACACATGAATGAAATAGCTATAAGTGCAGATAAGTCTGTGTATTATATCATAGCCATTCGGACTCATGTATGACAATGCCCTTGGCAAGTAATCCAAAATGGTGAACAGGGGTGTTGAGTAAAACTTTGAACAAAGAAAAGTATAATATTCTTTCAATCTGCCCAGTAGTTGCATCATGGAACAGTCAACATGAGTTCAACCATGTCAAAAAAGACTGTGTTACATATAATTGGATTCTAAACTCAAGTAATTATAAAAAGAATTTTCATCTACACGTGTGTTGGGTAGGGCATTCAAAAGTCCTGGGGGACATGGGGATGATTTTTCCTAGAGCAGTGCAGGAACTCTAGAATCCTTGACCTCTACCTATGTAAATGCCATATGCCTCTAATACTCACTCCAACTAAAAACACTAACACATATTTTCAAAGTGCTTAGGGACAGTAACTGCCCTTTGAGAATCACTGTTCTAGAACTTTCTTTGGATATCTTAATGTGACCTGAGAAATATGCTTCGGCAAAGTTTCTTCAAATAATAAATTTGAGTAATAATCTTCCTGTGCCTTAATCAAAGGAGTAACTATAAGATGGTAATTTTAGGGCCCATGGCCAGAATCAGAAAGATTTCCCTCTATTTGAACCCCTTTTATGAGGTGACAGTGGGGCGAGTGTTGCGTCAAATTAAGTGCCTCAAAGCCAAAAGGAAAACACTATACCAAAAGTCCTTCCATGGAAGAATAGTTAATTCAGAAGTATAAAAGTTGAGTCCAATAAGGTGGAACCTGCCCACAGCCAGGTTTACCCTGAACAGCTGTAGGCCAAGCTGGTGGTTTTGGACCTGGCCTAAGCCTGGTCCAAATGGGAGAAGTGAATAATCAAGAAAGTTGGTGTGGAGAGCAGCATGTATCCATGTTGAGGCAGTTTACATGTCACACTTTAGATAAAGATAAAAAATATCTTAAAATAACAAATCGAGGGGCGCCTGGGTGGCTCAGTCGGTTAAGCGTCCAGCTTTGGCTCGGGTCATGATCTCACTGTTTGTGTGTTCGAGCCCCGCGTCGGGCTCTGGGCTAACAGCTCAGAGCTTGGAGCCTGCTTCACATTCTGTATCTCCCCCTCTCTCTGACCCTTCTCTGCTCACACTGCCTCTGTCTCTCAAAAATAAATAAAAACCATAAAAAATTAAAAAAAAATCAAAATCAAATTGAAAATAAGTAACCTAATGTAATGATAGTATTAACATGTATGTATTGCTTTTTGTAGTAGCCACCGAATTGAGTATTTATAATTTACTAGGCATTGTACTGACCACCTTACATATCATTTCTCTTATCTTACAACAATTTTGTGAAATAAATGGAACAATATTATTGTACCTAGAGTACAGAGAAGGGCACTGAGAAGTAGAGAGGTTGATTAAAAGTCAGGCACGAATAGTATTCATGAAAGTGATTCATCAAAGAACATGGTTCTTTCTAATTTTAATTTATTAAATTGTTTATCTTGTGTACAAGAGAAGTTTATTAATGAGTGGATTTGTGAGTATTGTAGTTTTGGTATCCACCTGGTGATGTTATCTAAAAGAATAAATGCAGGTCACTGAATCTTCAAGAATACTTAATGTATATTACCCACTTTTTCTTTTGTGTGCAGTATTAGATATATTACAATAACTCTCCCAAATTGGTTACCGTTACATATTTTGTTGTGTAATAGATCCATCTTTAAGGTGCAGATTAAAGTTACATACCTCCTTCTCTGGCTACATGAAAGTGAAACATCAAGGGTTGTCATCATATAAGACACAAAATAGTGAATTAGTAACACTGTGAGTTTATAATATAGCTCAGAGTATACTGTATGATAATATCAGTGCTGCATTTATTTTTTAGAGCTGTTTGTTATTTACTTCCCCTCCCCTTCCCCCAAGAGGGACTCTATCTTCCATAGTTGTTTTATTTTCCCTTCGTACTCTGTAAGCTGTTATTCCTTTTATCTCTGTTCCACTTGCTTTTTTGGTAGCTTGACATTACAATGAGTCATGATTGGTATTCTTAAAAATGACATAGTTAGAAGAACATTTCTTATCACCTTCTGGCGGTGAGTCTTTTCTCACCTCAGACCTTGTAACAGGGGAAATTCTTCATATGAGGAACCGAAAGCATCCATGTTGAAAATAACTACAAATTGCCAGGACAAAGAAAAGATTTCTTAGGCTTCACATACTCAGACTTGTACTAAACGTAAAAATATGAAGAGTTAGAATTAAGAGCCTTTCTCTGAAGTGCTTGGCTCCTGTCTGTCTGTCTGTCTATCTACCTATCTACCTACCTACCTACCTATCTACCTACCTACCTATCTAAGCTAATTAGTTAGTTTTTGCTTGTGGGAAGTAAGTATTCCCTTGCAGCAGCTGACTCGGATCTCTGGGATTTTCCTGTTGATAGAAACTTAAAAGTTGGATTACTCAGGGAAGGGGAAGGTAGTAGGTGTCAGGGAAGGGAACTGACATGAGACCAGCCCTAATCCAAAACCCTGGAGAAATGAAGTAAAATAATAGGGTGTTACTTTGACTTAGTAAAAAAGTATTTTGTGGGTCAAACCAAGAGTCAAATGAAGCTTTGACATTTCAAATATATCTAGTTTTAGATATTTTTCGCAGGTCAGTAGAGGCAAATGCTTTGAATTGTAAGTGTAAAGTTGGGATCATTTATTACATAAAGCACACCTAGAGAGAAATAAACTTTTATTAAGTCAGAATCCTGTAAAAAGTTGCTGCCTTCCTATTTTGCCAATCTAGGAAACCTCGACACTAATAGTAAGATAGTATCTACTGATTCTGTTAATTGAAGCAAACTACACTGTGAACAGGTTCACTAAGATGAAGACGGGAAAAAGCTCTGTGGGGGATGACTGAACTCGCCTTGTAGAATAAAAATAATTATAATGTATTCTGCATATCTGTCTATAGTATTCCACAAATTTGCATATAATGGGTTCTGATACCAATTGCTGCTTTTCCTCACTAATTAACTAAGGAAAGCCTTTTACTGCTGTGGTTAAGAAGATAATTTTGGTCTAGCTGTTTCCTTTTCTTTATACGTTGAAAAGTTATTTCTTTGTTAGCGTTAACCATTGTGTATGTTATTTGGGCAGCACAAATATAGAACATTTTCATCATCACAGAAAATTCTAGTAATATATCTAGCACTAGAGTCTGTTCTTATCCATTGTGAGTGCTACCTCACCTCATGCAAAGTTGTGAAGCCTCCGTGAATACTGTTAAATGTGAGTAAGGGTGAAAATATTCAGATTTTACTTCATATGCTTCTACATTATTTGATTATTTTCCCTCATTAAGCAAGTACTATTTTTGGAATTTAAAAAATTAGTCACCTCATCATTCTTCAAAAATGGAATAATAAATAACAGAAAATATTGATAAAGGGTATCCACAATTTACTAATCTTATTCTAAATGATGGAACCTTGAAGAGATATTTTTATCCAATTTACGAGAAGATGCTAGAATTTACCTTTGTGAAAGTGATTGGCAAAGATGTTTCATGATTACTCTCTGGATTTTCAGAGATAGAGAATACCATCAAATAGAGAATATTTTGTCTGTTTCTACCCCTTAGTCCTACTGATAATGAAATCTGTTTTTCCAGGATGTCACCATAAAACGGCTCCCTTTACCATGTCTTTCTTTATTCATTTATTTATTTATTTATGGTTTGGAATAGGAAAGAGAAAAATCTGGGCAAAAGATAGATTGCATGAGAACTAAAATAAGTGACTAAGAAATTGCATGTCTTGAGTATTCTCTTTTACTTCCTAAACTTTTAAGGATTGATCATTTATATTAGCAACTTTAAGATTAGTCTCTTTAACTGCTTTTCCTGTTAGCAAATAATTTAATAAACTTAATGAAGTATAGAGATTCCGGAAGCATCATTTCTGAATCACTTTAGATTTCTTTCAAGTGAAATAATATACTTAATATGTAAGATGTTTTTATGCTTAATGAATGTCTATAATAAATAGAGGTAAGGAGATCCACTGAAAACTACAAGGTAAGGTCTTTGGCCAGTTCTTAGAAACAAATCACCTTGACATGCAGTTCAGATAAGATCATGGCCTAATTTCCAATTTAATGAATGCTTTTTGAACCCTTTCTATATGTGTACATAATACGACAGGCACTAAGTATATAGAAATGAACAGTTCACACTCCCTGTCTGACTGCACTAAGTGTAAGAGAAGGTGAGAGGAAAAGGAAGAGTGGGAGTAGTCTAGAAAAAGTGAATGGAGCAAGTGATGAAGGGTTGGGCTTGAAGGCTGAAAGGAACTCATTCCCCAGCAGTCTTGTTTGGGTTAGTAGAATCTACCTTGAGTAACTGTAACTACAGTGTAATTATTTTTGTGCTTCCATCATTCTCTTGACATATGCTGCCCTTAAAGTTTGACCATCCAGTTTCTTCCCAGTCAAAAAATAATCTTACCGAGACCTTTTTCTCACTCTTCTACTCTACTTATATTTGATTTATTAAAAGTAAATACTGATGTTTACTGAAACATCAGTCCCTCATCAGGTTACTATTTGTAAACTTCATATATCTATATTTATACTGACAATGATCTTAAGAGAAGGACATATAGGCATAGTATAATCAGTATCCAAAACTTTAAGGCAGGTAAATCTTTAAGGATTTTCTTTAGATATTTAAATAATTGTTAAAACTGGGGCGCCTGGGGGGCTCAGTCGGTTAAGCATCCAACTTCCTGCTTGGGCTCAGGCCATGATCTCATGGTTCATGGGTTCAAGCCCCGCGTCGCGCTTTATGCTGACAGCTCAGAGCCTGGAGCCTGCTTCGAATTCTGTGTCTCCCTCTCTCTCTGACTCTTTGCTCATGCTGTCTCTCTCTGTCTCTCAAAAATAAACAAAAAACATTTTTTAAAAATTTTAAAAATAATTGTTAAAGCTGACAGGTGAATAAGTTCAAGAGTTGTGTTATGCATTTCCTAAATGTAAAAAAAAAAATTAGAATATTTTCTATGTAGTTAGATAGCTTTAAAATGAGTAAATTGGCATAATGGATCATTTTCTTTCTGGAAGTCATCAGTGGATTAACAAGTAATACTAGAGAAGTAGAATTATTTTTATTGTCTGTTGTTTCAGTGTAATTATTCATAGTTTTATATATTAATGAACATTAATAGAAGCTATATTGTAGCAGTTTCTTTTTAAATTAGAACATATAAATTAAATAAAGAGCATTTGTCCTTTGCTTACCCTCATACTTCTATCAAAGGCACATGCTGTTAGGACCAATTAGTTATCATTTATGTTTTTTTCTGTTGTTCTCATTGGTTGGATCTAGATTTGCCTTTAAGCTGTGTATTATTGACATTTTCTTCAAAGACTCACGCTAGAACCAGATGATAAAATGAGCTGTGCTCTCCAGCAGATACGTGTACAGTATTCAGCCGTTTGTAGGTGATTTTGCTGGGCTGTAACAAAATAAAGCCTAAAGCATCATATTAACTGTGCTGTTTATGTGGGTGCTAATACACTTTGAATAAAACCCTCAATTACTAAGTATTTTTGAGTCTTGACAAGACAGTCCCATGACGTTAATGGTATCTTTATAACCTTTTTAACTTCTTGTTTCTCTGACAGAGCTCTACAATAACAGCAATGGGTTTGCCCTTGGCAAGCAAAAACTCATTTTGAGAGGATAATAGGTATTTACTATTTAGATAGCTGGCAATAAAATTTCTCTGAATGAGATTTTCCTGAGAAACTATAAACTGATTAAATTACTTTCTTTTAATGGACTGGAAAAGCGTGTAATAATAGTTTGTTGAAGCTTTGCATCCAATGTCTTCCTTCCTTTCTTAGAGGCACAGAAGCAGTCTGGTTTTAGTGAATTATGGGGGATGGTAGAAATTATTCTTCATTTTATAGCTTATTCTTTCTTTTTTCTTTAAGGAATAAAAAAAGTGAGTACTTCTATGAAGATAAGGACATGAGTAATAATATATCAGTTTACTTCAAATTTTATTTTAATCAGAAATAAAATTTAGCAGTTGTTTTATGCCTCAAGAATTTAGTTTTTAGGAAATATACCCCAATGGAGATATAAATTTGGAAAAAAACCCATTTTTTTCTAGTTAATATTTTTGCTTGACTTATTTGAAATAAATGAAAATCACTAAACTGTTTTCTTTATCATTTAAAGGCTAAAGTTGAAATTATTCCCTTTTATAGTATTATTAATATATATGTTTATATTTTATGAGCAGTTTAATAAGAATTTTTTAATGTTTTATAAAACTCAATATAACATTGCATAATATAAACTGTAAGAAAGAAATTCACATTAGTTCTGATAGAAAAGAAATACATAAAATACATGTCATTATTATAACTCTTGATTAAGGGGCATCTCAAAATTCCACTTAATGTTAATATTGTCAATAAATGTCAACTAAGAAAAATAATTTGCCATTCTTCATTTAAAATGTGAAAACTTACATAAAATATATTTGGTAATTCATACTTTAAACATTATTCTTTAAAGACAAATCCATTATGGTCCTTGGGGGTGACAGCTTGCAGAATATCTTTCAAGGCCATGAATTTTGCACAGAAGTACATCAAATTCAGTATTTTTATTGGCAGTCAGAATTTCATATTTGTCACTATAATAAAATTGTGATTGAAACGGGACCTTGAGTGTCCTGTCTTATATGAAGTACTTTGAATGTGAATATCACACAGATCCTAACTTAGAGCACATGCATTTTCTCTTAAGCCTTTGGCACTGACACATCCATCGCTGGCATTGTTTTTCATTCCAACAAATCTGCGCTGTTGGCACCAATAGGTACAGGGGACACTAGTCACCCTGGTAAGGAAGTGAGAAGGGAAACGATAATATTTGTCTTCCCCTTTGAATGATCGAGTCCAGTTATCTACTATAAGCTATAAACTACTTAATAATTTAAATTGCTTTTGTTGGGTCAACTGTTTTGTCATTGTACTTTTTTCTGCCTTCTAAGGATTATAATAAATAAACATCAGTGAAATATTGTGAAATAATATCTTGTCTAGTCAATTTACTGAAATTTGTTTTTAGTTGGGCCGGGAAGATTTTTAAGAGAAAAATTGATTACTTTAAAATGGAAACTTATCCTCTTTAATATACAGTTCTACTTTAATTCTGATAGTCTTGAGGTTACTGGTAAACCAGATTTACTGAACGATAGCAGGGATTTAATGAATATTTGCTTTCATCTTCATCATTCATTCTTCAGTAAGACATAACATAGGCTCCTACTTATTTTTTAGTTCAACTTTCTTTCATTCAAATTGGGTAATGAATACCCTTGAAAAATATAAGGTGGTTTCCCTCAATGTCTTATGGCCACTTAGCACAGATTTTGTGCAGTTGTAATGGTTTTCATGAACTAAAAAAGTCATTAAAGGAAGATATTGCTGTGATTATTACTGGACTATAAATAAACTGTAACTGAATAGGAAAAACTGTAAATGTGTTTTACATAAAATGTATCAATTTAAAGCTTATTCTGATCTTTAAAAAGAGCTAGTAGATATTTTTCATGTAGAAAAATTAATTGCTATGTGTGCCTGTAAGTATTTATGAGAATAATGAATCATTAGGTCTTTATTATTATTAAATCAAAAACTTGGGAAGTTGCTTATTTGTTTTCTGAAACCTCCATTTTCCAGTATGAATTAATGCAGTTACAATAATGTTTTGCATTCAATAGAATACACACAAATAACAAATTTTAACTAAATATCATGCTGCAGTATTGAAGTAACTCTATACACAGTTTTACATTAATCCTCATGGCCTCCAGGACTCCCCCCCCCCCCCGCCCCACTACCATTGGTGCCTTGGTGTTAACTTTATGAAATGGTAAACATTTAATACCTGAAATTCCTTTTAATATATAATTCAGGACTTGACTAACAAAATTCAGTTTCATGGCACTGTTGACGGGTGCAGGATATTATTTTTGGCATACAGTTTCTCTCTTAAACAGTTCTTACATTGAATTTTTCTTTCTTTTAAAGAGATTTTCAGTTTTAACATGAGGGAACTGGTGTCATGGGTAAGGCTTTTACATGGAAACAAAGTAGCAGATTGAAGTGGTTTCAGGGCTTTAATCCCTTGGTAAATTAGCCAGCAGGCTAGCCTTTTCATAGATGTGCTAAACAACAGGTTGATGCCATTTGGGCATTAGCAATGAGAACCACCTGAGGGAATAGGGAATGAATAAGAAGAAATGTAGAATGGGAAGAAGGCATGGCTGTTAGCTTTTCCTGGGCTGGGTTGCTAAAGTAATACCCATAAATGAGTCATTGTGTCTGGAATTTTAGGTTTCCCTTTGTATGTTCTTAAATGTAAGTTATTCTTAAAACTCTCAAATTTACTTTAAAGATAACATTACATTGTATTATTATGTAATATCAAAGTGGAAATAAGTTTATAAATATTTAAATATTATATAAATTTATAAATTTTCTCCTTTTTGAAAAGAGATTTGAGGCTTTCAAATTTACTTGCAGATTATTATTCTTAATCAAGTGGAAGAAAACATCTTGAAGTGTTTATGTGTAGAACTAATAGGGCCTTAAAATTTAAATAATCTTACCTATTTGAAAACTATAAACAGATGTTCATAAGCTATTATAAAATTATTTTTAATGTTTTTACAGTTTTCTGAACTAATTACCTGACAGTAAAGAATTCTTTACCATATTGCACTAAATGTATTGGATAATGTATTTAAACAACACCATCAATAAAGAATAGTGACCAGCCACAGACAGCAACACTTCGTGGAAAAATTATTTATTTAGACTTTAGCTAAGGAATGTAACTTCATGAATTTGTCTAATCTCAGGGAGAGCAAGTTAGGAAATTATTCATTTTGCATATCACCTAAAATTTCTAAGCTAATTGGTACCTCAATATTGATAAATATTAGAATAATGCAACATGAAGAAAATTGATAAAGGAGTAAAATCATTAAAATAACCTGGTACCCTATGAGGCCCTCTCTCTAGGCTTTTAATTTTTCATTTGGAAGGGGGGATTTTAAGGATCAATATGAAGATCTGTTGATAATATTATATTTAATTAGAGTAATCAAAAACCATGCTCAGAGCATGACACCTGCCAGGGAGAGCTTCAAAAAGGCAGTAAGCAGCATGCATTAGAATCATCTCTTTTGCTTGTCCATGAGCACTAATCTAGCAGAAGTCCCAAATGGGGCAGCTCGTCAGCTATTTTATTGACTTTGATCTGGTTTGGGGGGCAGTTTATTTTCCCATAATGCCATTGATCAATGATTTCCTTTCAGCAGTGATGTAATTAAAGGGCTTTAGTCGGCTTCTGCTGTGTTGCCTTGAAATTTATTATTCTGGAGATTTAAAGAAGATCGATAGGGTGCAGTGGCCCCATGTTTAGACCCGAGTAGGAGGACCCTACTGAGAGTATAAGGCATACAGAAAACAAGGCTTCAGGACACAAACAAGATGTTTACCTGGGACCTTGAGCTGACCTATTCACAACAGATCCTGCATAACCAGTAGCGTTTTAGTACCTATTTTTATCACAGTCTCAAAACTACTTTGTCCTTTTTGTTATTGATTTTTAGAGTTTGTTTTAAAGCAATTGAAATCAAATATTCGTGTTGTCAAAGGAAGAATTAAAATTTAAACATATTTGCCAGAAATGCAGATTTCAAATGCCTTTATCTTGAAATGGGAATAAAACATGATTAATTCTAGGAATGTGGATGTTTTTAAAAGCTCACTAAGATATATTGAAAAACATGCCATTAATTTGTTTAATTTTATAACTAATTTAAACACATATAGTTATTTTTGTATGTGTAGAAATGTACATGCAATGACTAATATTCATAAGTAATCAAAATATAACATTTGGGTAATGAGCTCAGAGGACCTGACCTACCACCAACTACAAATTAATAATCGCCTCACAACTTACATTATTTGGTAATTAAGTAAAATCAATTCACAGATTCTTCATAATACATAAACTGCGTCCAGGGCTTTTTATAACTGTGTTTTAATGACGTCAAAATAAGTTGAAAATGAAGGAGTCAGATTTAAGTTCACTGAACTACTTTCTGTGTTGCTCCATTAATAAGTGTTCTGTTAAAAAAAAATTCTTCACCATATACATTTGAAAATCCTGTGTACTTCTTTTAAAGCATGTCAACATACATTGATATATTCTAGATGTTAAGAAATTCTGAAGTAATCCTCTTTAACTTCGCTTAACGCAATATCCTTCCGTCTTACTTGCCATATGTCATAGATCTTGGAGAGGCCGAGTTTCAGAAATACAGGAGCTAGTGAAAAGAACCCTGGCAGGACCAGAGAGAACTGTCCTGAATTCTAATCCTGGTTTTGCTTCTTATTGCCCATATATTTTTCACAAGTTAAATAATCACTCTGCATGTCAGCTTTCCTATCTGTGAAATGAGATTGTGCCAGAGAGATCGGGGTGGTGAGGGGAGGATACATAACACCCCAAGGAGCGTTTTCATGAAAGGCATTCCATCAGATGCTCTTTGCCCGTGCTGAGATGGACCTTAGATGTTTTGATCAACTGGCTAATTTTGCCAATATTAAAATTTATTCTCTTAACCTTAGGGTTAAGGAACTTTTAGTCATCAAAGTTCATGTTGAGAAGACAACTGTCTTACCTAGAAATCAGAAAGTAAACACAAATTTCTTTGCTAAATTTAGCCACCATTGGCAGCCATGTTCCTCTTAATAAAGGTGATAGGCCACCAAGCCAGAGAACAGAAGTGGTAATGCAGGTATAGTGTGATTTGCTATCATGATAAACATTAATTTATAAACATTACCAAGACCATATGTCATAACTAAGAAATAAGCAGAGGTAAATAGCCATAGTAAGAAAAAAATGAGCAAATTAGAGATTTTGTTTATGTTTTAATTGTTGCTGATAATCATTTTGAGTAAGTTAAGATTTTTTGGCATCTTTGGAACATTTAATAAAAAATGATTTAGTAAAAAATGGTGCATTTGAGGAGTGCCTGGGTGACTTAGTCAGTTAAGCATCCGACTTTCACTCAAGTCATGATCTCACCGTTTATGAGTTCAAGCCCTGCATCAGACTTCTCTCTGCCCCTCCCCCATTCATCTTCTGTCTCTCTCTCAAAAATAAATAAGCATTAAAGTAAAATTTTTAATGGTGCATTTGAATTCAATATCTGCAAGCTGAGAGGAGCTAGAGGGATACAGAGAATCATAGTCCCTGTCTCATAAAACTTAGAGGGCAGAAGAAAATTGCTGTAATCAAAGGCAGAAGAAATAAACTGACAAATACAGCTCCATTTGGAACTTGCTAGAGGCATAGTTAAAGATGGAAAGACTTAATGTTTTTTATTTATTTTCTTTCTCTCGAAATTTATTTGCTTTATTTTTCTTCATAGCAGTCATTACTCTCTAACATATTTTATGCCTGGTTAGTGGTTGAGCATCAGCCTTCCCTACTAGAATGGAAGCTCCAGGGGTGCCTGGGTGGCTCAGTCAGTTAAGCATCCAACTTCAGCTCAGGTCATGATCTCCCAGTTTGTGACTTTGAGCCCCGCATCAGGCTCTGTGCTGACTGCTGAGAGCCTGGAACTTGCTTCGAATTCTGTGTCTCCCCCTCTCTCTGCCCCTCCCATGCTCAAGCTCTGTCTCTCAATAATAAATAAACGTTAAGAATGAAAAGGAGGAAGGAAGGAAGGAAAAAAGGAAGAAAGGAAGAAAGCTCCATAGGGGAAGGTATTTAAAATATTTGTTCAAGAACATACCCCACATCCTTTAGAATGACTAGCACATGGTAGGTGCTCATTAAACTTACAGGCTTTTAGGAGTTATTGTCTCTACACACAGAACATGTAATCTGAACTGTGCTTCAGGTAGTGAAAATTAGAACCACAAAATAAGATAAAAGAGGGGAAATTAAAAATATTATTTATGAATTTGCTAATATATAGATTATAAATTTGGTTAAGTATAGGAGAGTAAAGCCATCTAAGTAATATCATTATACAAGGTAGAGGAAGCATAGGAAAATGAACATGGTTAAGGGAGGATACATCTCATTTTGGATATAGTTTGACTATTGCAGAAAATATGAATTTTATACTATGACTATTTAGAAAATGAGTTGTCAATGGTTCCTGTTTGTGATCATTGCTAACAAAAACTCTTTAATGCTTGCACTGTATTGAGAAGCCACGCATTAGCCGGATTAATTGTCCTCCATGTCATACACTGCTATTATCCAGTCTTAATCCACTAATAAACTCCTTCTAGTCTTCTCTAACTGATTCCTAAGTGTTCCTCATGTAATGGTCCTGTGCTTGCTTTCCCCGCCCCCCGCTCTATATTTTCATCTAAAGTGATCTCACTCGTTCCGAGGACCTCAGATATCATCCGTGTGCAACAGTTCCTAAATTTCAACCCAACCCTCTCTCTAAACATCAGACTTAATATAGCTAACTGCCTGTCACCTCTACTTTAAATGTCAGACAGGCAAGATTGTCCTGAATTCTTTTATCTTCCTGCCACCTCTTCATCCTGCTCCTTTTTCAGTGTCCCTCCCATACATCCTTCCAGTTGCTCAAAACAGTGATTGGGCAAGTTCCTCACCTGCCACATGCGTTCTATAAGCACACTCAGCAGCCTCCTAAGATACATTTCAGTCTTTCCACTAATCCCATTTTCACTGCCTTCACTCGAGGCAAGTCATCATCATTTCTTCCCTAGACCATTGCAGTAACATTCTAATTCATTGGCCCAGTCTTGCTGCCTATAATTCATTCCTCATATAGCATCCAGAATGATCTTAAACTGTAAATTGGAATCTGTCACTCACCTGCACATCCACGCACATACACACACACACTTCAATGTCTTCCATTTGCCTCTAGGATAAATTTCAGAATTCTTGGTATGACTGCAAGTCTTTCCATGACTCACGCATGCCTACTTCTTCATCTTCACCCTGGACCATTCTTTACTGAGTCTAACCACGCAGGCCTGCTTTTAGTTCCTCATTTGCATTAACCTGCTTTCAGCTTCTTGGTTTACATATGTTATTCCATCTGCCTAAAATACTTACCTCCTCCCTTTCTCCCAGATTAATTTAGCCTTATTATTAAGGCTTGAGCTTATATTTTATATCTCAAGGAAGCCTTCTTGACACCTAAAACTAGATTTTGTCAGTGTCTCCTGAAGCACTGTGAACTTTGCCTTAATAGCAATCAGTTTTTAATTAAGTATGATTTTCATGATTGCTTGATCTTTCTCCCTGACTTTTGGAGAGATTGTGTCTCCTTCCTACACTAAGTCCTCAAGATCCAGCAAAGTTCCTGGTATACAGCAGGTACTCAATACATCTCTATCTTTCTTTCTTTTTTGAATCCTTCTTCTCTTTTGTATTTTCAGCTATTTGGCATTTCACAGCTCTCCTTAGGATTTTTCTCTTTAATCTTTTGTAATATAGGGAAAACTGTTTAAGTGCACAGATCACAAAATTATAAAGCATATACCCGTATTGTACCACCCAGATCAAGAAACAGCCCTTTGCTGTCACCTCAGAAGTCCTCATTTTTCCCTTTTGTCATAACTACCACCTTCCCCTCTATTATGGTAATCACTTCCTTGCTTTGATTTATAGTTTTGCCACCTAAATATATATTGCTAGTCACTGTAGTTAGGTTTTGCATCTTTTAAACTGGAATCATATAAGCTCTTGGGTCTTCATTTCCTCGACATTGTTCTTAAGATCCATCTGTCTGCATGCAGCTGTAGTGTGTTGATTTTGTGCTACGTCATGTTCCATTGTATGAACAGACTGCAATTTTTTTTAACCTTTTGGCTGTTGATGGACATTCATTGTCTTCAGTTTGCACCTATATTGAACAAGGCTGCTCTGAACATTCTTGTAACAGTTGATCTCCTAGTACAATTGGATGTGATTTTCTGTAAACTCCATACCTAAGAGTGGAATTGCTCTATGTATCATAGGGTACATGAAATTTCAAATTTACTAAGCAATGTGAAACTTCCCTAAAGTAGTTGTACCAGTGACTTCCCCACCCTCCATCAGTAGTGCATAAACGCTCCTATTGCTCTTCTTTCTCACCCCAACTTGGTATTGTCAGACTTTTATTTTAGCCAAACTTAAATCTTTTTACTTTAAATTTACATTTCTGATTTCCAGAAAGGTTTAGTATCTTTTCATTTGTTAGCCACTTCAATTTCTCATTTTATGAAGCATCTACCTAAATGTTTAGCCTATTTTCCTATTGTTACATGTTTTTTTCTTACTGATTTGAAAGCACTCTTGATATATCCTAGATGTGTTGTTTGATTATAATGAGTAAATATTTATGGAATGACTATCGCTCTTCTCAACCTACTTACTCCTTCCTGTTCATTCACTGGAGTATTGGATATATATTTAAGATACGGAACAATATCAGTGTTCATTCTACCTTCGGTTTTGAGCCATTGTTTGATATCTTTGTTACATGCCATTTTTATCCTAAAGATAACTCAAAATGATCTCTAAAGGTTTAAAAGAGCTCTTCCATGTTTATAAGAAAAAAAGACTTGATTTTTAACTTGCCTTAAGATATTTCAAAGGATTTTTTTCTCTATTTTCTCATCTTCATTGCTTAAAAAATACCTAGCTCATAAAATATACTTTGAATGTTTGGTGGAAAAAAAATACAGGGAAGGAAGAAAATAGAGAGGAAGGATAAAAATAATAATATATATGAGTCAAAATTTTTTTACTTTTATCTGGTGATTCTTGATCCTGTTCATTTAACTGTGATGAGTGTACTAGAACCATAAAATATAATTGCTTCAAATCATCATTTCAATGCCATTATGTTTTGTTCCCTTTTTTTTTTTTTGGTTAAATTCTACTCATTCTTTAAGAATCACTTCAGGTGTCACCCTCTCTTGGAAGTATTAGTTATCTGCTGTCCATCAGACTGAGTTGGAGCTGTGTTCCTGTTCTATATTCTTTTTTTTTTTTAATGTTTATTTACTTTTGAGAGAAGAGAGAGACACACACACATAGTGTGAGTGGGGGAGGGGCAGAGAGAGAAGGAGATACAGAATCCGAAGCAGGTTCCAGGCTCTGAGCTGTCAGCACAGAGCCCAACGAGGGGCTCGAACCCACAGACCGTAAGATCATGACCTGAGCTGATGTTGGATGCTTAGCTGATTGAGCCACCCAGGTGCCCCTTCCTATTCTGTACTTTTTGGAATATCTGTATTATATAGAACTTAAGACTACAGTGTTATAAAAGTGGATTTGCTTGTCAGCCCCTGGACTGGCTGGACTTTGTTTCTTTAGAACTTTTGTAAGTTATCTGTCTTTTCACCACCGATAATAATGCATATACTGTCTTATTAAAAAAAAAAAGTTAACAGGGAGTAGGGAGGGCCTGCCCTCCTCAGCACTCTCGATGCTAATAGATCATCTTTTTAAAGTGCTAAGTTAAAAGTTTAGTAATTTCCATTACTAAACTGGGAGATTAATTATATAGGAACATTCTTATAATTGACTACTCTGACAGTTTCTAATTTTTATTAAAAATTATCCCTTAAAAATTCTTTTTCTTTAGGCTTTCTAGTATTTGATCATGCTAAAACAATACAAGCAGATAGTGAGATTTGAGTGTTATCATTTTTTTTGCAACATACCTTCTCTAAGAGGCATTAACTTCGGTCTTCATTAGAGGGGATAAAATGAATTTTTGTTGAGGTTTAACCCGTGAGAGTCCCTTGAGGACTACAAATGGATCTTCTCTGAACACATTCAGAAGTTCTGTTGGGTGTCATTCATGATTTCATTATTAGTAAAAAGTATCCTCCATAGTCTCTGTGTTTGCTCCTAGACAAATAATGACTCCTCATTGTGTTTACTTGAAGACAGTGTAAGACAGGAAAGTGGAGGAAATATTACAACTATCCCTCTTATTATCATCCTGTTTTTAAATTTATACCTCTATGACCTGCTTCCTGTTTCCAAAGAGATAGTATTTGAGAGTCAAGTTTTATTTCATTCTATTAACTCATTCTTTTTTTTTAACAAAATGATCTAGCTTGAAAGATTCTACTATATATTTGAAAACTACGTTTTTTGTGGAGTATGAAGAATACTTTTCCAATCATGTGTACTGCTACTTTTTGAAATTTACAAAGTGTAGTTAGTGGGTTTGGTTTGGGCCTCTGGAGTCAGGTTGCCTCCATTAGCTTTGGCCTTGTCAAGTCCTCTCTGGGTGACTTTGGATAATCAGTGAAATCCTCATGCCTCGATTTCCTCACTGGTAAAAGTTGGATTTTAGGTTGAGCATTAAATAAGCTAATACACATAAAACATTTAAAATAGTTGCTGATACATAATAACCCAGTAAATATTGACTTTCGTTGTCTTATTGTTATTCATTAACAGTGTTATGTGAGTTAATTGAACCAGAACTCACTATCGAAGGAGAACAAAATTATTGGTTATTTGTTATCTCAGACAGATATAATAATTTTATATCTTTGCTTCTTGGACAAGATAAAGAGCCAGGCAAAGACTACTATTTTAGGTCTATTATAACAAATTATTATAATTGGTTCATGAAAGGCTTCATTAATGTAATATTTGATTTCAAAATACATAATTAGCATAAATTTGCACTGATGAATTACTCCTAAGTTGTTTTTGCTTCATTAGATTTTTTTTTAATCAGACTTTGGTTTTAAAGTTTCATAGAATTTCAGATGTGACATATCTAGACTTTTCCTTTATTATGTCACAAAATATTCTAAATGTTCAGAATATATGGCCATATCTTTTATCCTGAAGATCACTAGGTATGTATCACACACGCTTCATACCTGGTTTATTTAAGCTCTCAAATTTAATGCTTTCTTTATTTAGTTCTTTCATGCCTTTATTACATCCTATTGATATTTTATATAGAATGATTTATTTACTTTCTAGTTTCCTTTTTTTCTCTTTTTCTTTTCTTAACTTTCTTTTTTTGTACCTAAACCATCTTGGTAATCTCAAGTTCTGTCAGTTTTAAAAAACATGGCTCTAAATTCCTTGGCACTTCCCCCCTTAAGGAACAGGTCCATGTCCTCTCCCTTTGACCCTGGCTTTGTGGCTACTTGACCATTAGAATCCAGTGAAGAGATACTTGTACCAGTTTCCACATCTAGGCCTTAAGCAACTGATATCTTCCACTTTCTGTCTCTTGGGACACTTGTTCCCAGAGACCAGTCTCCACACTGTGAAGAAGCCAAAGAGCCTTGTGGAAGGGCCACAAGAAGTGTTCTGACAACTGCAACGTAATTCCTACCTGGCAGCCAGCAACAACCATCAGGCAATGACTGAGCCAGTCATTGGAGAAATTCAGCACCCCCCCCACCCCCCACTGTGAAGCCGGCTTGGCCTTTGTGTTGTCCCAGTTTGTGCTGCGTGGAGCAGAGGCCAGCTGCTCCGACTGTACCTTGCCCCAAATGCAAATTCATAGGCAAAATTAATGATTGTGGTCATTTAAGGCATGAGTTTGGATTTGTGTATTTTATAACAAAGATAACTGACATATAAGGGTGAATTCTTTTTTCTTTCTTCATAATATTTTTAAGGGAGTAAATATTATTAGGAGCAGTTCTCAGAATTTAGAGCTGTTTGGTATTTTCCGCATAGGAATGTCTATTTAGAATGTCTGCATCTTAAGAATATCTATGGAAAGTGCTTAAACGTATATGGTAACATATATAAATAAAATAGAAAAAGAATTTCATCGCTTTTTTATTGTCTTTGAATGCATATATATTACTTGTACTTTGAGTACAGTAACTCCAATTGTATTAACATCGTCACCATTGTTATTATTGTCTTATTTTGTATATATCAAGGATGGCAAATATAGATCATTGACCCCCACTCTTCAGGCTGCTTGTATAACCTACTGCTAGTTAATTGGTGTACTTTTTCATGCCAAGTCCAGATATAACTTCAAAATTCTCAACACACCACTTCCTACTATTAATATCCATGCTGTTGCAATGGACATCTGAAACGAGACCTATAGATTATAATATAATATATAAATATTTAAAATTTTTACATAGAATATCACCATCAGGTATAATTGTCTCCCCTTCTCAACTTTGCCCCCAACTCCTGAAGCAAACTTGATGCCACCATCTCTCTGCTTACCTCAAGGCATTCCTTTTATTTTTGAGAGGTCTCTGCCTCAGATACAAATTTTTTGCCTTTTCTCTTTATTTATCCTCTCCTGTAACTTTTCTATAGAAGTCAAAAGTCACTTACTGCTATGAAAAAATCACTCTGAGATTTCCCTAAGGGGACAGTATGGTAAGTGGGAAAAAACTATTACAATTTCCTATGAAACAGTTTTTACTATGGAAAAAAAAGATGAGAGGTAAGTACATGAGCGATGAGGTTATTTGCACAGTTTTATCGCACATCTGAGAGAACAGTTAGGTGAGGGAGCTGAAACTGGTTGCAGCCATGCCGTGTCCCAGGCTCTACAGCTTACATCCTTTAACTCACTTGGTTGTCAGAATACACCCATATGGAGAATATTACTCTCCAGTATTACCATGTTCTTATTTATCTGTTAATTTATTCTATAAATTATGTGAAGGATTCTATAGCAAAGCAATAAAATCTGTTAGTTTTTAAAAATCAAAAAAAAGGAAAAATATACATTAGTCATGAGCAAGTAAAAAATAGAACAAAATTCATATATCATGGCACCTGGGTGGCTCAGTCGGTTAAGCATCCAGCTTTGGCTCAGGTCATGATCTCACAGTTCATGGGTTCCAGCCCCATGTCTGGCTCTATGCAGATGGCTCAGAGCCTGGAGCCTGCTTCGGATTCTGTCTCCATCTCTCTCTCCTCCACCCACTTGCACGCTCTGTCTCTCTGTCTATCAAAAATGAATAAATGTTAAAAAAAAGTTTTAATTAATTCAAGAAGAAAATTCATACATCAAAAGAGCCTATAGAGCTGCTGTCATTTGTTCTGTTTTTTGACAACTAAAACCAAAAGCAGATTCTCAGAGACTACAAGTTTTACCACAGAGCTTTTCCTAAAAGGGAATTCTCACATGGAGCTTCATGTAGGGGATTTTCTTATTAAATGAATATTGGAAATACTCATGTTATTTCATGTGCTTTTTACTCGCTTATCATTGTCATCATCATATGTGATAAAGTGTGTAATATTCCCAACATCATAATTGCAAGAAGTTAAATAACAGTTTTCATGCTCCTCTTACTTTTAATGTCCATCAACAAAAGCCATAAAAACACCATCATGCAATCTAGTTTGTTAGGAAAATATCATCCAAGAATATAGCATTGAGATGTATCTACTTGAATTTAATTAAAACCCAGTCTAAATGGAGAAACAGAGAGAATGCCTGTTTTTATAATCATTCTTCCTCTGTGAATATAGGCTCTTATATGAGGTGCCATTTCAGTCTTCTCTGCTCTTAAAAGGGCCTGAAGTACAAATATTACTGTATGTGGTTGATTGACGGTGGATTCTTACACTTTAGAGACAAATAAACAGGTAATAGGTTGCTTTTCTTCTATGGAAACCAAGGAACTTAATGAGTCCCTTCCAGATAGTTAGGTTCTTACCTCCACAGGAAGGCGAGCCAAAAAGGGATACTTCCAAGAAAGGCGAGAGTTTTCCTCAGAAATCAATGCTGCACCCACCTCAGGAAGATAAATTTCGACAACCTTGAGCAGAGCAGAAATGTTCATATTATTTCATACTTCATCTTACTACTTTTTCATTGTAGTCCTAGGAAATTATTGGTAGTATTGCCATCAAATGTCAAATTTGAGAAAAGTAGCTTCCCTGAAAAGTGACGGAGGGTAATTTGTTCATTTGATTTAAAATTTGAGATGAAGTAAGGCACAAAGTGATACTTTTCTACCATCAAAACTATTCAGTCCTTTTCACTTGTAAGTCTGGTTCTTACCAATTTAATCGTAATTCCAAACAAGTGATGTCATCTAGATTGATTCAAATTATGGTTTTCCCTATCTTCAAAACAGATAAAATCTAAGTTTTTAATCAAATAAACTTTATAAGAAAACATTACTGGGTCCCAATAAGAAAAGGATTTAGGAGTTTGGATACTCAAGACTATTTTTCTGGCACTGAAGAACTGAAAGTAAATAAGCATTGCAGGTATCAACTAAAGTCTATACCTTGGTATTTTTCAAATGACAAAAACACGGTTTACCTTGAAAACATTTATCACGAAATTATAAAAGTTTGCTAATTAACTGATTGGTGAAAGCTCACTGTTAAATACCCAATTGAATTTGCTTTGATCACATTTTAATGAGTGTCATTACAAATATAGTTGGATTGCGTCAGTTATTTTTCCTTTTTTTCTTTTAAGTTTATTTTGAGAGAGAGCGCGTGCATGAGCAGGGGCGGGACAGAAGGGGGATGGATCCAGAGAATCTCAAGGAGGCACCACAATCAGCGCAGAGCCCAACTCAGGCCTTGATCTCATGACGGCAAGATCACAACCTGAGCCAGTATCAAGAGTGGGACTCTTAGCTGACTGAGCCACCCGGCACCCCTGGAATGTGACCCAAACGTACGCATGCGCGCGCGCACACACACACACACACACACACACACACACACACACATTCATTCTTATTCCCTCTTCTACCTTCCCCTGCCACTCCCTTCCTCCCTTTTTTCCATCTCATAGGCAAGACCCTAAAAACTTCATCTTACAAAAGGTTTACAGAATTTGTTTTCCTCACCTGCCTCATACAATATTTTGGCATGTGGTGCTTACACATGCCGCACATTCATTCAGTCCTATATTATCTCAACAAATATTATTTTCTCATATATGCCAAGCATTGTGCTAGACTGTGGGGATAAGATAAATGCAATAAGCATGTACTCTGCCCTCCATTTAGAGGGTTAAGTGGTGGCACACTCTTTATGAATAAGGAAACGTATTCGATGGAAAGTACTGACGCTCGTAAAAAGATTTAAAGTGACTTGGGTTGAGACACAGTAAATTAGCCAAACAGACAAGAATTTGAGTCAGAATCCTACACCTCTACGGTAGCCTAAGGAACTATGATCATCTCTAGTTAGCAGTGTGGAAAGATTACTCTTCTGAGAGTAATAAGGTCTTGGTTCCTGGATTGGCTCTGCCACTGATTAGCTGTGTCGCTTTGAACAAGTCACTTAATATGTCTGGGCCTCAGTTTTTCTCATCTGTAGAAATGAGGAAAGTGAACTAAGTCTCTAAGATCCTTTTCAAATATTCAGAGTTTATGACGATCCAAATGTACAAAGCCAATATAGATGAAGTTCCTAGTTTTCCTGAAGGTATAAAATAACATATGTATAAATTAATAGTTTTACTGTGTACCTGCAGTTATCTATCATAAAGCCTAATAAAAACTCATTCATATAGCAACCAAAGTATAAAATAATTAAAATAAACTCCACTGGTTAATTAAAAATCCTGAGCACTTTCTATATGCAAAAAAACACTTAAATGATAGGAGATAGTCAAGGTACTACCTTTATGGAACTTACGTTATGATGGGGAAAGCAAATAGGAGATAGTTATTTATAAGTTAATAATTCAATAATTTTGATAAGTGCAATAAAAGATAAGAATAGACTAATGAGACAATATAATAGCCAAGGCTAAAAATTTCATTTACTTTTCCTCTGTTCAACAACAATTTAAAATGTACCATTTGTCTAGGATGGAGGCAGGTTTTTCTAAGGTATGAGATTTTCAGTGTTAAAACTAGGAAAAGTCCCAGGCAAGAGTGCTGGTCACACTAAGATATGTAGTACATTTTCAAAACAAAGAAGACTTATGTGGCTGGATCCATAGGAATAAGGTGATTGAGAATAGTTTAAATGAAGCTAGTATGGTAGATGAGGAATAGATGATTCATGGCCTTATACGCCATGTGAATTTCAGGATTTTGCTTTTCTTCATAAATAGAAAGCCATCGTAAGGCATGGCATGCTTAAAATCCATTCTTAGAAAATCCATCTGCCTGTGGTAAAAAGAATGGATTTGGTGGTGATAGTAAACTGTTGTGGTGGTCGTAATGATGAGTTTATCACAAAACTAGTTTTAGGAAGATGAGGAAAGCTATTACAGTAATTAAAAGATGATGGTGGACTTAGAGTAGTAGCAGTAAATATGGGGAGAAGTAGACAGATTAAATTATATGGTATAGTAGAGTTAGAATTGATAAAATCTTGAATTAATGAGTGTGGGAAGGTCAGGTAATGACAGAAACAGAATAATTGGCATCTAGAGAATTTAAGATAATAGAATATTCCTAAAGAAGTGTTGAGGGAAGGAAGTGGCCTTAGGCTAATGAAAAGACTACATAAGATTACCTTAAAAATATACCAGAAAGTTGACTCTTGAAAAGTACCATAAGAAATGAAAGAAAATATTAAGCCACATTTACTATGTCCTATCGTTACGCTATAAGAAAAACATATGCTGTTTGAAGCCAGAGGAAAGAAAAAAAGAAGAAAATGGACACAAACCAGTGTGATGATAACTATATGGCATTTAGAGCTTGACAGCTTGCATCCAAATCTGGGCTCCACCACACTGCCTATCAACCCTGTGATTTTGGTTTGTTATTTAGCTTTATAGAATCATAAGGTTCCTTACAGGTAATAAAGGAAAACTAAAATGACGCTAAAATTTACAAAGATAGAACAAAAATGCAAAAATAAAAGTAAAGGTAAGACGTACAATAAAAGTTTAAAAACCCTAATAAAAGCTATCATGAATAAATCAACACATGACACAACTACAAATTTTTAGCTATTTGAGAAAAAAACCTGCTGGCACCTTGAACTTCCAACCTCCAGAACTGTGAGAAAATAAATGCCAGTTGTTTAAGCCTCCCTCGCCCTCCACAAAGAACCTATAAAATAGATGTTAAAATGATTCAAGAGAGAAAGTAAGGAGTAGAAACCATAATGTAAGAACAGAATAGGATGAAAAATGTATAGGCAGATTATTGGTTCCAGATTTGAAAACTCCTTTCCTTGCCCAGCAGATCTTAGCATCATGAACCACAGATGGCAGAGTCAATAGGTCATGTCACAGAATTTTCTTAAACAGAGAATTTCAAAAGATAAATTACTTAAAAAAAAACAACTGGGTTTTTGCTGTATGGTTCAGACATTATTAAATGTTTTTTGCCACCTATTTCCCAGAATAGAAGAGTTTCTGATGGTGTGTGTGTGTGTGTGTGTGTGTGTGTGTGTTTGGTTTTCATCAGAAATTGGTTTAGTTTCATGTATATAACCTAAATCTGGAAAAGTTTGTTTTTTAATAAAGAATTTAAAAGCTTCATTCAAAAAAAAAATCATGTTGAGCAAATGGTCAAGAACGGTCAAGACAACTGTGAAGGAGAAAGAAGCAAGGATGGGAGTTATTCTATCATATAATAAGGTTCTGTATCAAAGCTATAGTAATTAAAATGGTGTCATCAGTGGAAAGGAGTAGAGAGCCTAGAAGCATCCCCAGACATGTAGGAGAGCTTGCTTGCTATTACATATAAGTGAGGGAGACATGGGGTTTTTTAATAATAATATTGAAAGAATTTATTACTTGTATGCTAATTTCAGAAAGCTTAAATATAAAAAGTGAAATTTTAAAACTTCTAGAAAAAAATGGAGGTGATGAGATTGTGATCTTAGGATAAGAAAGGATTTCTTAAGTAGACAAAAGCATTTAGGTTTAATAGAAACTTGACAATTGTTTTTTATTTTTGTTAATTTTTTTAATGTTCATTTTTGAGAGAGAAAGAGCATGGGGGAGTGGCAGAGAGAAAAAGGAGACACAGAATCTGAAGCAGGCTCCAGGCTCAGAGCTGTCAGCACAGAGCCCAACACAGGGCTTGAACCCATGAACTGTGAAATCATGATCTGAAGTCAGATGCTTAAGCAACAGAGCCACTCAAATGCCCCAAAACTGACAATTCTTAAAAAAGAAAAAAAGAAACTCCCAGTTCTTAGTACATATTTTTTAATGAAAACTTAAATCTCAAAATTATCTAGAAAACTCAAGTCTTACTTGCAAATATATTTGATCCTTATTTCAATGCTACGTGATATGCATTTGGTGAATTTTACGTAGGTAAAACATTTATGTCAGCCTTAATATTAACAAGTAGTTTTAATAAGTCTATAATAAAGCTTTGCTTTATTCAATGAACTGTATAAATACAAAAATAATGTGTGCATATAAATTTAAAAATATAGTAAAATTAGACACTTCTGATAAAAGATGCAGTAAAGTCAAGCTTTGCCACATACTGGGAGAACATACTTGCAATGTGTACAACTGAAAAATGACTAACATCTAGACTATATAAAGCAGGCTTTCAAATCCTAGAAATCAATGAGAAAAAGAAAAACAATCTTACAATAACATAGGCTAAGGATAGAGGCATTTCTGAGGAGAGTAACTCTAGTGACCAATTTTTGAAGGGAGACTCTCTTATCTCTTCAAAAAATCGGAAATCAGAGAACTGCACACACGTAAAAAAGGAGATGTCATTTCAGACCACTGGGACTGTCAAAAGCTAAGAAGTCCTATAATACTAGATGATAGCAAGAATATAAGAGATAGTTAAATGAAATATTAACATCTATTAATTTGAATTATAGTATTCTCTATATTTTAATAGGTTTGAAATATTTCATTACTTATGACATTCATTCATTCATGTGTACAGATATTATTTTTTTAAGTAATCTCTACACCCAACATGGGGCTCAAACTCACATTCCTGAGATTAAGAGTCGCATGCTCTACTGACTGAGCCAGTGGGGGGCCACTTGTTACTTTTATTTTAAATAAAAATATCCAATGACTTTAGTGATGTAGATGTCACTGAAGAGTAATTTTGGTTGAATGATAAAGTTAGAAGCTGTATTAGAATGGACTGAAGAATGAGTGGGTGCCAAAGAAGTAAGACAAAGTGATAAGTTCCTCAAAATGTGTTTTGGGTACCTGAGTGGCTTAGTCAGCTGAGCATTCGACTCTTGGTTTGGGCTCAAGTCATGATCCCAGGTTTGTGGGATTGAGCCCCACTTAGCATGGAGCCTACTTAAGATTCTTTCTCTCCCTCTCTGCCCCTTTCCAGCCACACGTGCTCTCTCTCTCTCTCTCAAAAAAAGTGTGTTTAAAGGGGAATTGGAAGGAGGCTAGAATGAAATGTCAGACCCTAGATGAATAGCTACAAACCTTTACTGAAAGACACAAATGACTATATAAATGAAAGCTATGCCATTAGATGGGAAAGTTCAGTATTATGAAGATTTCCATTGTCTCCAAATTAATGTATTACTTTAGCCGTTATTCAAAATTCCAACTGCATTATGTTGTTTATTTGTAGTTTCAGCTTTAGAGCAGTGAAATTTAACAAACAAAGATTTATCAAGTTTCCCTACTTGTTATGTAATTTTAGTTAGCATAATTTTATTGGTATTATATTTTTCCAGAAAGTATAACATTAGCCATTTGCCTAGATGAATATTTTTATTATTGCTTTTTTCTATTAAAATAACATTCAATGAATATCTTCCTGCATATTTTTTTCATTTTCAACTGTTTTTGATTTATATTTTTGGATGTGAAATTATTGTAACAGAGTGTGAACTACTTTTGCTTCTTGAAATATACTTCTGTATTCCTCTCTCTGAAAACACAGATATGGAAGCATTTAACATCGTCTTCTTATTTGAAACATTATATTGCAAGTCTTTTTTTCACCCTAAACAGAATGATAATATTTTTTTATTTTGCTATCCTCTAGGAAAGAAGTCAAGCTTCCACACTCAGTGTTGCATATATATATATAAGTCTAATAAACCTTCAGCCAGATGGTTTTAGTGGTTTTAGCCTACTGATTCCTTAGAAATAAAATTATACAAATTTTAAGTGGTAAGACATACCTGCTTGATCAAACAAAAAACAAAACTGAGTAGAAAATAAATTAATTTCATCCTCATCGTTAATCTATTAAAGAAGCAAAGCTACTACCCTAAGGAAACAGAGTACTAGTGAAGAGCTTTGAGGGTCAAATGATCTGGCTTTGAATCCTGGCTATATCACAGAGTGTGTGACCCCAAGCAGTGTGCTACACCTATCTGGGCCTCAGTTTCCTTAACAACAAGTAAATAAACCGGACAAAATTGTTGTGGGCACTGAATCAATTATAATACGTGTGAGGCTTTTAGAAAGATGCATGTCACAGATGAAAGATTCAGTAAATGTTGAATTGGCACAGAATAGTGCCAGTAGTTATCCTAACTGTTTTCTAGTCTACTTTCTTATACAACAAAGGCTAGAAAGCAAAAACTTACATGTTCTAGAATTCTTACCATCTAAGATTCTGGGTGTGAATTAGGTTCCCCCAATTAGATGTATGCGTACAGAATATTGAGAGTGGAAGTAATGTGGAGACTCTCGTCCTGCTGCTTCAGCTGTTGCTGTTAGCAAGTGCACCTGTGGAGAGCAGAGTTCTCCAGCTGCGTTCCAGTGTCTGGTCACTAACTCTGTGTAGATTGAGAGGCCGGCACCGTGGTGGCTTCCTGGTGTGCAGCCATAGCGGGACATTCTTGAACTTTCCAGCTCAAGTGGCAGGCTCCTGATCTCTCACCGTCCCGCCTGTGGTAGAGGGAGCAGCTCCCTGGCAGGCTCGCTCTACAGTGGTGATCGGGCACCATTCCTTGGAGGCCTCGCCACAGCCCATGTTTCACCCTTCTGAGAGTGTTAGAAGGATCCAGTCACCTGTGTAACATCCATTTTGTATAAAGTCTAGAAAAGTTTCTGTTTCATGCGGCTGACATGGTACTGGTGGAGGGGGCAGCAGTAGTAGTAGTGGTGGTCATTGTTTTCATCAGAACTCTTTGCACACTGAGTCTTTCCAAAATGGAAAAAATTTTAAAGCAGGAATAGCAGTCATTTGTAATTGGTCACGATACTTTTCCCTCCAAACCCAGACAAGCAACAGAGTCCTTCTCAACTCAGAACTCAAGGCAGCCACAATCATGAAACTGGAGCTGGTCTGCCAGTCTTGGTTTGTATTTGTGTTTTTCCTTATATTTAGCTTCTCTCCAGCTTTACATCACATAATATACATTATTGGTAGGGTTTATCCTAACCTTAGAAGAAATGTAGGGGTGCGAGGGGAACAGACTGGTGCTCAGACCTGTGAGAATTTATTGGAACCATCAAGGAAAAAGGAAATTCTGCTTCACTTAAGCAACTATTTCTTGAGCTTCTACTATTTAGCAGTTGCTAGGCACTGGGGAAATATGTAAACAAATAAGGCACCTTCCATATTCTCAAAATGCTCACAGTGGGAAGACAGAGTTATAAATAAATAAATTGAATTCTCTATTAGACTATGAGCAGCTCAAGATCAGTGTCTAGTTCACTGCTGTGACCTTATCAGCTCTCACAGAGCCTGGTATACTGTATGTGCTCAATAGATATTATTTTTTTTAAGTAAGTAAAATGTAGAGTATCAGATCCAGTATGGACAGAACGGAAATAGTTAACCTGGGAGGTTAGGAAAATATTTTGTTGATATTCTCGTGGTGTCAACAAATGGTCCCTCAAGCAAATAAGTTTGGGAATCACCACGTTGTGTCTGCCTTGTAGAGAGACACAAGCATATTATAGATGTTGATGAGTTCTGCAGTTTAATATCACTCACCTAAATATTTTCCAAATG
This sequence comes from Mungos mungo, assembly GCA_004023785.1. Classification (NCBI taxonomy): domain Eukaryota; kingdom Metazoa; phylum Chordata; class Mammalia; order Carnivora; family Herpestidae; genus Mungos; species Mungos mungo. Next base: position 24,954 of record PISW01009546.1, on the reverse strand, counting down.
TATTTGACTGAAGAACCCTTTTGGTCCCTCACTGTGTAGACCCAGTTTGGGAAATGCTGCTCCAGTTATTTCCTGAGGCTAATATCTAATCAAGTTTTCTTTATGATGCTAGAACATTGTATCTTTGATAAATAACATTTAAAATCTTGGTGTCCTCAGCTTGGTATTGTGAGTAAATGTTTAAATAGTTGACAGGTAAATCTTCGCAAAAACGTATATCTAGCAAGACATGTTTTTAGTTTTTATGTTAGCAACTAACACTGTTTCTCTATTCCAGCCTACAAAAGGTGGGACGCTCTAAAGAACAAAGTAGTTAAGCAACCCAGATTTTCCTTTTATTGAAAAAATTTAATAATAGCTTTTGAAGTGAAAATTAGTTGTTGAAGAAGTTTTCTTTTTATTTATTTGGCCTATTTATGTAATTACTCTATGCTCCTCTATCAACATTCTACCCACGATACATCTCTTACAACTAAGACGTTTGTGGTCTTTCGAAAAATGGTGGCTATGAAAATTTCAAATAGAACATTTTTATCTAAATTGGCCCTGTATTAAATTCTTCTGGATAATTTTATTTTGTAGTGTGTTGCTAAACAAGATACTCACATTAAATAAAAATGTAAACTTTATTATGAATTTTAAAGCCACCTTTGGGAAAAGTCCTGGTCATCCCTAATGTAGGTAAAATAGGCCTTAAAAATGGCCTGATACTAAGAGTTTGTATGTTATATATTAATTTCCCCTTCTATATTTGCGTATTATTAGCTCTAGCAAATTGTTTTGCTTCTGAAATGTATCTTAGATGACTAAAAATAACATCACAAAACATGGTTGTTATATTCTTAATTGTTTTGACCATAGAATTAATTTTAAAGTCAAAAGGGGCATTACTTTTTCATCATTTCCAGTTCAGAATATTCAGCATGTCACAGATGTTCATGAATAATGTCCATTTAAAACTGTTGGCAAAGAGTGCTGGTGAGTTGGCTAGATGAATTAAATGTTGGGGGGATCTGACAGGCAGCACGCTGCTTTGTGATCATTCCAAAGTTCTAATAATCTCCCTCACCTTCTCTGCCTGCCACTAATGAAAGAGAATAGGTGATTGCACCTCCGGCTATGTTCTGCGCCTAATGACTCCTCCAAAGGCAGATTTATGAAGAAAAAATTAACTTTGAATGAGGATTGAATTGGCCCTGACAGTCTGATAGACTGTGACACAGATTCTGTGGCAAAACAGACGTAGCCCTAATTGATTATCAATATTTTAAGCAAAGTGATGAAAATAAGCATTAAGTGATGAGAAAGGCAGTCTTAATACAGTAGGCAGTAACCAGGACATAAGAGAGTCTTTGGGGAGGTTTGCCTTGATTGCTATTACTGAATTTTATCTGTCAATTTTTACCTTTGCTTCCCAGCAGCCATTGTCCCTCCTTGGTGTACTTTTTTTCCTTAAAGATCTATGACTGGAATGTTAATCTTTCTGATGACACTGACAAAGCTATCTGCAGTCTCTTCCTCTAGAGAAGTTTGTTTAATATTTAACTCATTTTGAATTGAGATTAGCTTTCATAGTTTTGCAGACCTGTTTCTAGATTTGTTGTTATTATCCATAAAATGTATACTAGCCTAAGATATTCCATACCACGTATTTCATAGTTTCAGGCGTTGTATCCTTTAACATTGTTTGTAGCAGTGACTTCAGCCGTGATCCTAGGAATAAAATAAAAGCATTTTCCTAGGAATAAAACAAACATTCACTCACACACACACACACACACACACACACACACAAAGTGAGAGTCTGTATATACTATGATTACTTAAACATACATTTCAAACTAACAAAAAAAAAAATCCAACCTGGATAATCATATGTCTATATGGCGCTTCAAAAATTAATCTGTTAACTTTTGAAATTATTATATATCTTTCTTCTTACAGGTTATATTTAGTCCTCTATATTAGAAGCATAGAAAAAAAAGATCACCAAAAAAATCGTTAGCAGTTTAATTCAGCATTAAAATTGATGAGCCAAGAACATGGTATGTGGCATACATAATGATGTGTTTGTTTACCATTAAATAGGTTTTAGATAAATTAGCTTATTTAACACAGGAACTATACATTTTTTCCCCTGTGTTAAAATACCCTCTTAATTATTAGCCATCAGTATTCATATTGTGTTGTGAAATTAATTTCAGCTGGAAATTGTTTAATTATTGAAAACTTCATAAAAGACTCACCAAGTTAACTGTGGAGAAAGTTTAAAGGAGACATTTTAATGTTTTCCAAAGGTCTCTCAAATGACATGTTAGAGAGAAAATGAAGATAACGCAGAGATGGTATAGGACAGTGCTTCTCAGTCTTTCTCATACTGGGGTGTGCAAAAGGATTAGATGTGGTGGGCACAGTAGGCTGAACACTCTTGTCCATGGGCTAAGGTCTCTGGAACTCCAGGCACCTCAGACCCCGTCTAATTGCCCTGAGGGCTAAGAGGACCAGTATTTTAGCATACCTCCACCTTATTTGCAGCCTGTGACTGGGAATCTCTGAATGTATCGCAGTTACAACACTACATTTACAAATCCTAGATTGAATAACACAGTTTGAAATGTAACTCTATCTAAAACGTATTTCAAAGACATTCTAAAAAGTACCCTATCCTAAAAGAGAAAGACACATATATCTCTAGATAGAGCTTTTACTAGATGGATTAGTGATCATCATATTTTCCACTTACTGTTAGCTATAGTATCTGTTAAGGTTAACTCTTCAGACTTTGATCTTTGGTTTGACCCCATTAAAGCAGAATGTACATTTAAACTTCATTCTTAGAAAATCATTTAATAAAATAAAGTTATCTTTTGGCACATATATTTTCACTCATTTTTAGAGGGTCTAGTATGATTTTTCTGAAACTTCAAAGGACTGTAAAACTAATGAAATCCAACTCTGTCAGTTGACTAGGAAGCTGGAGCCCAGGTCACAAATTTGATCATAGCTAACCAAGAATCCAGTTATCCTGATAGATTGTTCTTTTTCAACTCTAGAATGCTTAAAAATCTTAATACAAAAACTTCTAAATGTTGTGTATTATAAAATCATATATTATATATTCATAGCTATGAGAAGTAATTTGCTATCAATTTTCACTTCTAAGCTAAATGATATTTTCAGAAAGGATTTTTAAAAAGCAGTGCCATTTAATTTACTTGTTTTTACACAGTGCCTTCCCTAAAAGCCTGGCACTGTTTCAGTGTTCACAATGGCCAGTGTAAAAATGGGAAATTATCTTTTGTGCTAAATTTCCTTTATGCTAAAATTGTTATGATTATAAAGGAATTAAAATATCCTATAAAGAAACAATATTCTAGTTCAGGTGAGATTTCTGTGAACACGGATGTTGAGTACTTTGTCCTCTGTCATTCCATTTGTTAACATTCCAGCAGACTGTAGAAGAAGCAGAAAGATAAATTATTCTTGTTGCGCCACCTAGTGAAACTCAGAGGCTGAATATTCACCACGCTGTATTTTATTTGCGGTAGGCAGTAAACTCCGCTCCCATTTGCTGTGCTTAGATTATGCCCATAAGAAATTCACAAAGGAGAAGAATCCAGAACTCTGTGTCTCAAAGGTTGATTTATTCATCGCATTTTGGCTTACAACATTTTCAAGACTGAAATATTACTAGTAAAAATATAAATACTACTCAGTCTCTAAAGGCGTTGCCTTGAGAAAATACATGTATAAAGTTTTAACAATTATGCTCTTCCATTTGTAAATCTAAGACTTTTTAAGATGATTTAAGATGATTAGATTTCTCTGTGTTCTAGAGAAAAGTTCAAAATGCTGAAAATAGGTAGTATGAAATCAAACTCGAGATTTTTGTATAAAACATTTTAAATGTCTCAAATTAATTTAGCCCTTTATGATAAAATATACTGATGTTTTTCTTTCATGAGGTTATGTTTTATCATACGTCAAAAATATTTGCAAAATAATTTGTGTTACACATGCATTTGAGATGAAAATAATATTGTTATATATAAAAGTGCTGGCTGATTCTACTGATTTGTAGTAAGAAATAGTAGTACCATGTTAAACTGTCTGTTTTTTTAATTTGTGTTTCAAGTGTTTGAAGTAAAAAGTCTTGTATGTTTTTTTGATGTTGTTTTCTCTTTTAATACTACATAAACAGTTGCCTTACTTATTGGTAATAATTTTTAATATTATTAAATTCCAAGGTCATGCTTTCAGAATTGTGACACAAGGTAAAATAAGAATACTATTGTCAGTTTCATTGTTTTATGTTGATATAATAGTAAGTACCTAATGTAAAAAAAATCAAGGAAAATAATTCATCCAAATGGGAGACAATGTTTCACTATATCTAAATTTATTGTATATGAAGAAGTATAGGATTTGTGGTAGCTGTAACTGTAGTTCTGACGTTTTTTATTTGATTTGACGTGATTACTGTGGAAATTCAAAATTCACGATGATTGCTCTTAAATGGGTGTTAACAGGGAAATTTTTGAAGCATATAAGCCTAAATATTGAATCATACCTTATACGCATTTTGTGGTAAAGTTTAAAAACTTGTAGATAGACATATTTACATATGTGTGCATATATAAGCATACATTAAATTAATATAACCTTGACATTAGAAGTTTCGGTAGTTGTGACAGATTTTATATTTGGAATATAATATTCATATGACTGGAATGGAATGTACTAATAATGTAATTTTCTGAGACACTGATAAATCTCGGAGTAGCTTCCATTGTCATAGATGCTCCTAAAATATTCAAGTAACAGAATAAAATTAAATCTTTAACACATTACTATTCCTCAGAGTGATTATATGGTATGTTAATTTTAGCTTATTTCAATAAACAGTTATTTAGGAGTTAATGAACCATATTTGATACTGTAGTATACTAATATCAGTAAGATACTGACCTCAGGTGGCTGGCGGTCTAGTTCAAAAGAAAGACACATATCCAATTATTATACTAGAGAACTATAAATATAGTCCTCTCAGACCTAAGAGGAGAAATTAATGTTGACTAGGGTAGTAGACTAAGGTATCTTAGAGGAAGTTACAAGACAGTTGAAATAGTTTGTATTTTAGAATACAATAAATGTAGATAGAGCAAGTATGAAATAGAGAGCTAAATTTGTAGGGTAGAGCTTGTCTAATAACTTTTAAAATGTATATGTAATCAATTTTCTTTTTCAGTTTAAAGTAGGCCTGTATTATATTCTATGCAATTTCTCAGAAATCTCAAAGAAACCACATTATATATAGTTTCATGCATATTTCCTCTAAGTTAAATTTTATGACAAGGATTCACTACTAAAAACTTGGAAATAGGCTAAAAATATATAAAGTATATCATAAATAATATGAATACATGTACTTCTATATTTAAAATTACTATAATTAAATACTACTATCTGTAAAAGTATAAGGATAACATTGTTATTTTACACAAATGGAATAGCTAACACTTATATGATACCTTCCATGAGACATGTACTGTTCTGAGTATTTGGCATATGTTAACGTATTTAATCTTTACACCAACTCTCAGGCTTATAATGGAAGTGCTATTATCAATACTATTTTTATTTTCTTTAAATGTTTATTTTTGAAAGAGAGAGATCACATGTGCGTGCACAGGGGAAAGGCAGAAAGAGAGAGAGAAAGAATCCCAAGCAGGCTCCACGCTGTCAGCGCAGAGCCCGACAAGGGACTCGAACTGTGAGATCATGACCTGAGCTGACATCAAGAGTTGGGCACTTGACTGACTAAGCCACCCAAGCCGCCCATCAATACTATTTTAGATGAATTAACTGAGCCACAGAGAAGATGCTGGCCTTAGTCTCATAGCTAGTTAATTGGGTAGAGACAGGATTCAAACCCACAGAGTCTGGCTTCAGAATCTATTCCATAATTACTCTGCTATAATACTTTTTAGTAATTCATTATGTCCTGATTATAGCTATGCCATTTATAGATAATGCTATAGAAGATATCATATTCTAATAAATGTCTTCCAGGTCTTTATTTTATTTATCCTAAAGCTTTTGGATGGAGATCTGTAACTATATATTGTTATATCAAATTTTGTGTTACCAGACATCAGTATAACCGAGTGCTAGTTTGCTATTTTGAAGCTACAAACGTTTTCAACTACTATAGCTCATCTTCTTAACAGTGTTTTCTTTTCTTCTTTGAAAAATTTAGAACAGTTTGGTAAAGGCTTAATTTAGTGAACATTCATTGACTCTGAACTGAGTTTTGAGAATGCAAAGGTGAATAAGAAAGAAATATGTTAAACATATGCTTATAATTTAATATGGTTTGTGCCAAAATATGGTTTCTATAAGAGCATGTATGTAACTGTCTAGAGTTAGGAAAGGATTCTCATAAAAGATAAGATTTAAAAAGTAAGGAAAGCTTTCCAAGCCTAGGGTGTAAAAACCCAGAACTGTGAAAGAGTGTGGTATATTTACCAAATTGAACTCCGCTCTTCATGTTTGGAAAATAAAGGATATGGGATGGAATGGTGCTTGATTGGGAAACATGGGTTGAGACCATTTGGTGAAGAGTCTTGTAGGTCCTGCTAAGGATAATGAGGTTTTCTGAGCATTTTTAGAGAGCACTTTCTTGGGAAGATGGTAGCTCCACTGAGCTTACATTGCAAAAGTAATACTGTTCCACATCAGATTCCCTGAGAAAAGTAGTCAGAATATCTTTGCCTAGCTTCCAGTCCCCAGAGGATTTTTAAATAAGGAGAAGGACCTGGTTCAGGAGTATCTCACTAACCCAAACAAAATTATTCAAGACTTAAGTTTTAATCATTAGGGTGTTCTCTATAAATCTCTCAATTTTGATGTTTCCCTAAATCTGGGTTAAAGGTATATTTTTATCTTTTAGGTTCTTGGCAACATGCATCAAGTCATATGTTTATTGAGCTGTACAGCAGTATTTTAAATGCTAGGGTTAAAGAAATGAGCTGGAGAGATAAAGTCCATTAAAATTTTTTGAAGTTCTTATTTTCACAAAATAAAAAATTTATCCTCATATCTTGGCCATGTGGCAGTCCTTTTCATATCTTGTCCTAAAGAGAAAGATTGATATTATTATCTACATTTTGCAACTGGGATTCCTCAAGCGCATCTTCAAATTTACTTAATAGTACAGTTGTTTACTTGCATACTAATCCAGCATGCCATCCACTGGGATGCCTTGGTCATTTGGATGAAAATACATTTTACATTTATGCATTATTTTGACTTATGTTATTCCTTATATTTACATCATTAAACTGATAAGACCCTTCTTTGGAACATACTGTATCTGTATCTGATTTGCACCAGGTAGTCACACCTGATTTGTGTGCATCTCATAACATAATCTCAAAGTACGTAAAGCAAATACCGACATGATGGCAAGGACACACTGTGAATCCTGTTACTGTGATGGGAGATGTATGGAAGCCAAAACAAACAGAGTTGGTCTGGCGAACACATATAAGACCCTCAACTCAAGATGTAGGGAATATATATTCTTTTCAAGAATTGATTAAACATTTACAAAATTGACCATATACTAGTTAATAAAGCAAATTGAAACATATCAAAAATTGTCATTTATATTACATACCTTAATCAGAATGAAATGAAGTTAGACCTCAGTATAAATAAAGAATACCAAATAGTTTACAAATTTGTTGGATCCAACAAAAAGAATCATATTCGTATAAAAACTATTTAAATTCTGTATTTCTAAATAAAAGTTATGTTGAGGCTTTAAAAATGCACAGTCTCAACCCACCGTTAGCCAGGAATCTGTGTTTTAACAAGCTTTCCATGTGATGCTGACACATGCCAAAATTGCAGGACCACTGCCTTAAATAAAAGTATGATTAATGCCTACTTGAAAATATGTAGCAACAAAAGAGAGATGGTAAAATATTGATAATGATTAATAGTGGCACTAGAAAATCACTAGTAGTATCTTTTTAAAAACAGAATTCCAAGTTTAGAGGACAAATTCTCACCATCATAGCCTGCTAAATGGCTATAACTAAGATCTTCACTATATAATTTTCTTTGATTCTCCTTTTATATTGTGATGTTGGAAGTATTTGTCTTGTTTCAAAAGTGCCATATAAAATTGAAAGAAAAGAAAATTTTCAAAAAAGTACTGTATTTCTCTTTTTCTAAATATATGAATTTCTTCTGTTATATTTATTGCCTATAAAAATATATAAATATAAATGTCTTTTTCATCTGTAAAACCTGTTTTTATATATATATAGTATGCTTTATTAATGAAGGATATAGACTTACTGGTTAAAAAATGAGCTTATTATACAAATTGCTTTTGAAATTTCTTACATAGGTCTTAAATTTCTTGTTTATTTCATACATTTCATATTCATTTATAATCCAGGAAAATTCTGACTTATTATTTCTGTGATTCTCAACTTGTTTATATTGAGTTGCTCTGTTTGGGACTGAATTCAGTTGCCTCAGAATTGGTAGAGAACATGACTATGATTTTGAAGGGATACAGTTTTCCTCCCTTATGTCTTCTACCTTAACAGTTCACCTATAATATGAGAGAAAAATATATGCCTCTTCATTAGTAGGCTGGTAAAAGGTCATACATTGGTCCAGTTTACAGTTCACTCTGGAGAATAAATGCAACCGTTTCATTATGTGCCTAATTTTCACAGATCTGGGGGAGTAGAAATCTCAAAGATCGTTCCAAAACCAGGTCACACCTCCAGGGTGCTTCAGTTTGTCATCCAACAAAGCCTGCATTATTAATTTTGAATTGTATTTGCAGTATTTTTTAGCATAGTAGGGGCATCCCAATTAGGGCAATGATACCACTCCCTCTATTAGAATGTGGTATATAGAAAGTACATTGAAAACATACTTTTAACAGGATTAAATCAGGACATGGCCTAAAGCTCCTTTGGGAAAAATTTGTGGGCTCAGCAGTGGAAGTCTGCATTTTATCAGAGGTGTTAGCATTTTTAGTGTAGAGGTGTATGTATTAAAGCACTGAAATCCAGCTCTTGGCCTCAGACTTAAATGATGAGTCTCTCAGTTCGAGGCAACTAAAATCATGGCATGTACTTAAATATTGAGCATTTCATATTCCAGAAAGAAAACAATCAACTTCACAATATTTATCAATAACATGGCAATTTCACACCAAATTATTTACTCTCATACTTATTTTACAATGGCCCTTTATTTATGACCTTCTGACTTAATAATTAAATTTTAACTTAAAAATTTGTCCTTTATTTAGAAGCACTAGTAGAATTAACTTTATGTTATAAAAGTTATTTCCACTCAGTTTTTTAAAGTCATTATAACATAATGAAAAGAAGAACAGACAGACCTGTTATAATTCTTGACTCATTTATTAGGTATGTAATCTTGAGCAAATTATTAAGCGTCTTTGAACTTACTTTTTTTTATAAATTTGACATTACATTTTGTAAATTTAAGGTGTATAGCTTATTAATGTGATATGTATATATGTTGTAATATAATTGCCACTGAAGAAATATTTATCATATTATATCATTATAGTACAATATCATTGTCTGTATTCATTGTACTATACATTAGATTTCAGTGGCTTATTTACTGGTCTAAAGTTTGTGCACTTAAACACCATCAGTCTTATCCTTCAATTCCCTCATCTCCTGGTAACCACTAGTAACCACTATTTTATTCTGTTGTTTTTACAGGTTTTACTTTTTTAGATTTAACATATAAGTGATATCATACATTTCTTGTCTTTCGCTGTCTGACTTAACTCACTTAGCATGATATGTTCATACATGTTGTCACAAATGGCAGGATAGCCTCCTTTATCGTGGCTGAATAATATTCCATTCTGTGTGTGTGTGTGTGTGTGTGTGTGTGTGTGTGTGTGTGTGTGTGTGTGTATACACCACATCTTTTTCCCATTTCCCATTTATCTCCCGATAGGCATCTGGGTTATTTCCATATCTTGGCCATTTTGAATAATTCTGTAATAAACATCGGTGTACATATACTTTTTCAAAATCTTGTTTTCATTTTTTTGGTGATATAGACAGAAGTGAAATTGCTGGGTCATATGGTAGATCTATTTTTAATTTTTTGAGGAATGTCCATATCATTTTCTATAGTGGTTTTCCTAATCTACGTTCCCGCCAACAGGGTATAAAGGTTCCCTTTTCACCACATTCTTGCCAGAGCTTGTTTCCTCTTGTCTTCTTGATGATAGCCATTCTAACAGATATGAGATGAATATTTCCTTGTGGTTTGATGTGCATCTCCTTGATAATTAGTGATGTTGAACATCTTTTTGTTTGCTGCTGGCCATTTGATGTACTCTTTGGGAAAATGTTTATTTAGTTCTTCTGCCCATTTTTAAATCATGTTGTTTTTATTATTTTTAAAAATATTTTTAAATATTTCATTTTATTTTTGAGAGAGAGAAAGAGAGACCGTGTGAGCAGAGGAGGGTCTGAGAGAGGGAGACACAGAATCTGAAGACAGGCACCAGGCTCTGAGCTAGCTGTCAGCACAGAGACCGATGCAGGGCTCGAACCAACTAACCGGGAGATCATGACCTGAACCGAAGCCAGGCGCTCAACCAGCTGAGCCACTCAGGCGCCCCTGTTTTTGTTATTAGGTTGTGTAGTTTTCTATATATTTAGGATATTAACCCCTTATCTGGTATATGGTTTACAAAACTGTTCTTTCGTTCTATAGGCTATTTCATTTTGTTATTTCTTTTTTTAATTTTGTTAATTATTTCTTTTTTTAATCTTGTTAATTATTTCTTCTGCTGTGTTGAAGTTTTTGAATTTAATGTAGTTCCTTTTTTTTGAATTTTGCTTTTGTTTGTTCTTTTAGCATCATGTCCAAAAAATCGTTGCCAAGACTGATACCAATAAGCTCTGTTTTCTTCTAGGAGCTTTATGGTACCAGGTCTTCTATTTAAGTCTGTGATCCATTTCAAGTTAATTTTTGTGAGTACTATGAGATAGAGGTCCAATATTATTGTTCTGCATGTGTTCTCAAGTTTTCTCAGCACGATTTGTTGAAGAGACTGTCCTATCCCTAGATCCCTTGTCAAATATTAGTTAACCACATAAAGTAGGACTTCATTCTGGGTTCTCTGTTTACTGTTCCATTGGTCTATGTTTGGTTTTGTGTCAGTTCAATACTATTTTTATTAGTATGGCTTTGTAGTATAGTTTGAAATCAGAAAATACCTCTGGTTTTGTTCTTTATTCCTCAGGATTATTTTGTCTATTTGGGGTTTTTTGTGGTTCCCCACAACTCTTCAGATTGTTTCTTCTTACTTCTGTGCAGAATGTCTTTGGTATTTTGATGAGAATTACATTGATTCTATAGATGGCTATTAGCAATATGGCCATTTTAACAATATTTGTTCTTCCATTTCATGAACGTTGGATGCTCTTCCATTTATTTGTTTTCTTTGTTTCCTTCAGCAAAGTCTTATAGTTTTGATTGTACAGATCTTTTACTCCTTTGGTTAAATTGATTCCTAAGTATTTTATTGCTTTGATGCCATTGTGAATGGGATGGTTTTCTTTATTTCCTTTTTTTGATGCTTTGTCCTTAGTATAAAGGATGGCTACTGCTTTCTGTAAGTTGATTTTGTATCCTGCCACTTTACTGAAATCATTGATTATTTCCATCAGTTTTTTCAGATGACTCCGGAATTTTCGATGTGTAAAATCATACTGTCAGCACACAGTGACAGTTTCATTTCATCCTTCCTAATCTGGATACCTTTTATTTCTTTGTCTTACCTACTTGCTCTAGCTAGGACTTCTGTACTAAATTGAATAGAAGTGGTGAGAGTCTTGTCTTATTCCTGATCTCAGAGGAAACTTTCAATTTTTTTCCACTGAGTATGTTAGCTGTGGGTATGTTGTATATGGACTTTCTTTTCTGAGGTATGTTCCTTCTATACCAGTCTATTAAGGATTTTTTCATAAAAGGATCTTGTATTTTATCAAATGCTTTTTTTCTGCATCTATTGAAATGATCATGTGATTTTTATCTTTTTATTGATATGATTACATTATTGATTTGCATTGGAACTTTTTGAGGATTATATGAAACAGATATATCTGAAAATACTTAACACAGTGACTGACACATAGTGGACCTGCATAGATTTTTTCACCTTTAAAAGCTGAAGTCATGAAAACAAATGATATAAATAAAAAAATACATTAATTCTAATTTCTAAAAAAGAAACAACCTTTGTAATGGAAAAATGAAATAAATATTAGGAAAAGAAATATATATTTTTTTATTTTTTTATATGGTATAATTTTTATATGGAAAACTATTACACCTCATCCTTGATTTCTGGCATCTATAATTAAGCATTGCCAATTCTGAACTTTGGTTCTTATTTTCAAAAGGTTTGCTTACTTTTAGTTACTCTTTAAAAATATGGTATTGATAGTGTGTTTGAAATTACTGAAAAGAAGAATCATTACAAATCACTTAGCAGAGTCTATGATATTCCTTTCAAAGGGAATAATTCTAGAACTCCAACCCCAGAGTTTTCCTAAAATGCTGAAGCATCTTTCTTGGAATGGGGGATTATAATGGTGGCCAGCTGACTTCAAACTGACATCGAGTTGATGGATGTGCAATAAGTCAAAGGAACACAGAATGATGAAGTTATTTTTATTTTCCATATCAGCATTCTGTAAAAAAGAAAAAAATTCTAGTATTGCTTTTTTTTGAGACTAGACATTACAGCAGTTCTGTATCCCCATGTTGTTTTTATTGGATTGTTTTCTATCTTTTTTAACTTTTATTCTTAGATTTTTAGTTAATGACATCCTAATTACTGTGGGTAAGCAGTTTATTCAGGTTACAGAATGGGAAGTTGGGTAAGCATCAGACATGAATAGAACTAGAGAAGAGAAATGGTCAGAAGGTTATAGGACTTTACTCATTTAAAAAATCTGTTATCCATGTTTTCCTCTTAAATCGTATTTAGATCTGTTTGATTCTTTCTTTGCCATGGGAGTGCCCGTGGACTCCACGGGGAGCATTGGGAAGCCAAATACCTAGTCAAGTGAAGAGCAGTAGGATAGTTTACTCACAGCTGCACATTGTTGGACATACTTAGTATGTCCTTCACACTGAAACTGATCATCAGAGCTTTTCTAATAAATGACATAGAAAATTCTCCAACAGAAAGAAAGGAAGGGCACATAGAGGCACCTGGGTGGCTCAGGGAGTTAAACATCTGACTCTTGATTTCAGCTCACATCATGATCTCACAGTTGTGAGTTTGAGCCTCAGATTGGACTCCACACTGGGTGTGGAGCCTGAACCGGCTTAAGATTCTCTTTCTCTCCCACTGCCCCTCTTCCCTGCTTGCACGCACACACACCCTCTCTCCCTGTCTCTTGCTAAAAAGAGTGGGGGCACACATAAAGTAATCCATGCAAGTTCAGATAATCTATAAGCCCACTTAAGGGTATAAGATTTAAGAAAAGATCCAGAAGACATGGCATAGAATAAAATAGTGAAAGAAAAAGCTTTTACTTTGGGAACTATATACAAAAGGGAATTTTATGTAAAAGCAAACAAACCCAAATCATTCAGTATGTTCCAGACATTTACATTCCCACCTTGGTGCTTAAAGAAGTAGGAAAATATTAAAAGATATCATATACTTTTGTAGTTTCCCACTTCTCATTCACATTGAATCAACAATTTTTCAGCATCACCACCATTTATTACTACTGTTGTATAAACAATTTGTAGAAACAAATGTAAATGATCTGTTGACTTGTATAATAACTTAAAGTATGAGATGATACAAAATCACTTCTAGACTTCAGAATAATTATTCTGGCAGAATAATTATTGGCAGAATCAACTATAAATACAGAGAACAAACTGATGTTTGGCAGAGGGGACGAGGTTGGACAGCTGGGCACAATGGGTGAAGGGAAGAGGGAGATACAGGCATCTCGTTACGCAGTGAGTAAGTCAGGGGAATAAAAAGTATAGCATCAATAATTCAGTCACTAAGATTGTAATAGCAATGTAATGGGACAGATGGTAGATGTACTTGTGGTGGACATAGCATAATGTATAAGTTTGTCAAATCACTAAGTTGTACTCCTGAAACTAATGAAACATTGTGTGTCAACTACACTTAAATTAAGAAAAAGAATAATTATGCTTTAGAAGTAATAGTTCCTGTCTCTGAATATCAAATGGGAGGGTTTTGTAAAAAATTAAATGATGAAATATGTTTATACTTTTTAGAATTGGAGTTAAAGAAAAAATATTTATTTTTTTAATGTTTATTCATTTTTGAGAGAGGTGGGGTAGAGAGACAGAGAGAGAGGGAGACACAGAATCTGAAGCAGGCTCTAAGCTCTGAGCTGTCAGCACAGAGCCCGACGTGGGGCTCAAACCCACGGACTGCAAGACCATGACCTGTGACATCAGACACCTGACTGAGCCACCCAGGTGTCCCTAGAGAAAAAAATGAAAATAAGTTGGTGAAAGCATTAGACTACATTAGAACTTCCCAAAGTATATTCTTTATATATATTATCAAGAAAATGGTTCTTTGGTAATACAAGTTGAGAAACGCAGGCTAAACAAAGTTAAACAGGATTTTAACTACAGAATACCGTAGATAATTTTAACTTGTCAATGAGTATTGTGACTTTGCATGAGGGAGGATTCAGTCAGTATTGTGTTGCCCAATCTTATTCCACTGTGGGAACATGTTTAAATGGAGAATAGGTATTCCAAGGAACATATTATGTATAATACTGGGCCAGAGAATCTGACACTTAGGATTTTCTAAGAATTTGACTGCAGTGCATATGATTTTTAGTGCTGCAGCTTCATTCTTGACTTGCGGTCATTTTGAATCAGTAGGTCTCCCTGGCAGTAGACAGTCCCCTTTGGGGACTTAGCACTGTCCATTGTCACATATCCCTTGGATTCTATGACAGCGTATCTCCTAGCTTGCTTCTTTCTACCGTTTATTCCAAGGCCCATCTGGACTGGATTGAACCATAAAATAAAATATAAAATATAACTGTGCTGGTTCATGGAGACTGCATGACCCAAATGGTTGGCCTGTCCTGCTGGCTAACAGATATCCTACAAGAGGCAGTTGAAGTGTCACTTTATAGGCGCTGTCCCTGACCATGTGCTCTCCCTTACTTCCAAAGCACCTGTATACTGGCATTTGTTTATTTGTTTTTACGTTTCCCCTTCTAATCTGCGAACTTCTTCATCTCTCAATCCTCAGCACTTAGCTCCTGATTAGGATACAGTATTTTGTTTGAGAATTTTCTATGTCATCTGTTTTATATTTTCTTATATATGTATTTTGAATGAACAGATAAAGGAAATAATGAAAACAAACATACTTATAAAGTGACATAGCAAAATTTAACATTTTTAGAACAGTGGCTTGTTTTTCTTTCTGCAGTGTCTATGCAATAATTACAATTTTATGTTTGTAAAGTTGTTTTTCAGTTACAGTGACTAGCTTATGGTGTTTGAGGTAGATTCAGAATAATCATTTCGAACATTGGGTATGATTAAACATTTTTACATGTACATTTGTATTGCTGGTATTTACTAGTGGCACAAGTTGGTAAGGAATAAGAACTTACAATGAATTGATCTCACATCTTTGCCATGTGTGTAAAGGAGACAGAGGCACCAGGCGAGGTAATATGATCATCCTTAATCCTCCAATATGCAGAAGCAGCAACCACATTCATATATAGATTTATAAATGAATTTGTTAGATCAACTCGTGAGTTTTTAGGTTTTCTGCTGTGGTGAGGTCTAGATAAGTACAAAAACTGTAGGTAAAACCCAGCAAAAAATACCTGAGATCATAGCCAATTAGAATTTTTTAACATTACATTTTTCATATTATATATTTTTCCCTCTAAAAGTTGTTCTTAGCTGTTTCTTATCTAATACAAGTTCCATATTATCTATTTTTTTTTCTCATTGCTATTTTTAAGATCATTATCTAGACCTTTAGAAATCTCTGGGGTTTACTGTTTTTAAATATGTAAAGAAAAATCAGGCTTTTGCAATTCTGATGTTTCTAGTAACTGTACTTCCTTGGATTCTAAGTTTTCATGATTTTATCAACCAACTTGTTAACTCTATAATTGTTTGTCTTGAAGCATGTATACCATCTTTGATCCAAAATTACATCGTTTGTCACATACCCTTACAAATCTCTTCCTATATAACACAGACCACTACCTGTTTTTTAGATACTAATAACTAATAGTTGCTTTTTCTACTAACAGTGACACTTTTTTCTTGCTGAGGCCTTAAAAATATCACAAAGTAGTAATGCTTGCTACCAGATAGGCTGCTAGATTTGGAAAACTTTTTCAGTATTTACACCTTTGTACCTCTTCCAGCAGACACTTATTAAATTCTCAAAATAAACCCTGGCACAGTTGAGCTAAAACTGCACAATCACTTGGTTTTTCTTCTCTAGGTTAAGATGAAAACCGCTTTAAACCTCAACATGAAAGTTCAAAGGGAATTAAATCCTAAATGCAAATATCACTTTTGCTGTTTGCTAATTGTTGCTCTCCCAGACACATCGTAACATTAAAATTAATAATGCTTTTATTCAGGCATTTTCTTACATAGATTCATAGTTCACTGCAGTGGTATTTTTCACAGACACAGTTACTATTGAAGAATGATGGTGTGTAATACTTTGGAATCAGAATGACGCTTCAAAGAACCCCTGTTCCTTCACTGTACTACTTTAGATGAGCTACTGTATTTTGGGACAAGTTGGCAGGAGGAGAATCTCAGAAATTTCCCTCAGACACAAATATTTTTAGAAGAGTTTCAACATAGTGCTGTGACAAGAAGCTCACTAGATACATTTTCTGATGCCACCTTAAATATATAAAACAAGTAAGCACATAATAATAGTTGCTATAAAGCAAGAGGCCTCTTCAGATTTTCCATATGATTTTGAATAAAGTATCTTCAGATAAAAGTTTCCCCATAAACTAACTTGTACATGGAAGCAGTTTGCTGTACTCTGATTTTGGTTCCTGTTTGCTTCCAAGTGAATAAATAGGTATGAAATAGGCTTAAAAAACAGCATTAAAGTAGAATTCACAGGTTCTGTATCTTCATTATTCTGACTTCTGCTAATTATTTAACTTTTTTTTATTTCTTCATCAATAAAATACATTGTAATAACTTATCTAGATAAAATGCTCAGAATTCTTGGGGAAATGATCCTCTATTATTTATTTTCTTTTTTCTTCATGCTTTTTTAAAGAGCATATAACAGCATTTAAAGTGAATAAACATGTGCCATTTGTGGTAAATGTAGTAAGAAAGAATATCAGAAAATTTTCTTAAATGTGTTTGGATGACTAATCTAACAAAGCCCACACACTTGTGAAGAATGGATGGGCAATGCTGGATACAATACTAGTATCCTGATTATGAATCATCCCATTTCACAGTCATTGTGAAAATACTTTGACACTGCAGTGCCTGTGAAACATTCTAGTGTGAAAAGCATTAAGAATTATAAAAAACTGAAATAAGCAGAAATATATTTTGCTAGATGTCTTATAGTTCATTAAAACACTTCTCTCTCGGCTCCAGAACTTATAGTAGAACATCACAAAACTTTGGTGTTTTGAGAGACTAATTTTCTTAACTTTGTAGGTGAAATACAGTAAATATGTATTTTTAAAATAAAGGTAATATAATAATGTAAAGAACACACCTGTTGGATTTGGGTAGAAACCCTGCTCTGCCATAATTGAGCTTAGGCAAGTAAATTAAGAGCTTTTCATGCATAGTTCCTGTCTCCTTTTGTGTATTTACATATATTCTCATGTACTTTATTTTGTTTAGTAAATGGAATCATGCTATATATTGTTATTCAGGCTGCTTTTTAAAAAAAATATCTTGAAAATCTTTCCATATGTACAAGTCTATCTCAGTTTTTAAATTGCCTTATAGTATTTCACAATATTTTCTTAGATAGATGTTGGGACATATGGTCTTTCTTCTGTGCTTCTACTTCTATGACTTTGACAAAGTTATTTTACTTCTCTGTACTTCAGTTTCTTGATTTGTAAAATGAAGATAGAGCCAATTTGAGAATTAAGTGAAATACACACACATATACAAGCACAAAGTCACCTAGTAAGCTTTCAGTAAATGTTAACCTTGATGATGATCATGATGATGTAATCTCTTAATTTCTTTTTATCTCTCTTAGTTCCTTTCTACTACATTCAGGGAAAATTCCTTGGTGAGATCCCCTAACATACTCATTTAGTCTTCAGCTGTATCCATTCTGCACTTCATTTAATGTATAAAGTTCTGTTTCAGTGATCAAAATTGAATTTCCAAGATGCAAGCAATATCTTCTCAGATCACTTTAAGGATATTATTTACACTGATCCCAAAAAGTTTTTGTTGGCTTTATTAACTTTCATTCTTCTGCCTGGTATTTTTAGAGTGTTCTTGTTGGTTATATTGTTTTCCTTGTTTTGTCTTTCAAGGGATTGGTTTTCCTCAATTGTCCGGCAATTCCAAGTTGGCCATTATATTCGACAGTACCTGTAATCCTGCCATCTCAGCTCCCCATTGATTGTGTCAGGGGGCAAGATGTGTTGCCAGGAATGACCATAAGTAGCTTGTCATCCCTTTTATAAGGATTAAAAGTTTACCAGCTGTTGCCTCACTGGGCTCGGCGCCTCCTACACTCATTGCTTCAACCTGTGTTCAAACACTGCATATCCCCCTACTTATCACATTGAGGGCACATTGCCGTTGTTCAGCTGCTCTAATCATAATTTCCCATTTGACATTTGCCTCAGTCCTACCACCTATGCTTGGTCTTCATTGACTTTAAAATGAAAGCATCTCTACAACTTCTCCCATGTTTATATAGTCTTCTAAATATGATTGGGCTGTGGTTTCCTCTAACCATTTTTCCATAGATCTGATCCCATCTGCTTTCTGTTTTTCCAGAATTCTTCGCCATTTCAGGTATGTTCATGATGGTGCAGTGTCAGCGAATGAGCTACATGTAGAGAAGAAATTCCACTTGAAGGCTGTTACACTTTTAAGATTTTCTCTGGGAATCTTAATATAGTCCTTTCTGAAGTAGGGAATGAGTTAGATACCCTGTCAGTCTTTTCCAGTTCTTGAGTCCGTTGATTTCCTCACGTAGAACATAAACTACCTTCCCAAATCGTTTAAAATCTAACTTAAGCAAATAGCTGTAATGATCTAAAAAGCTATAACCAGGGCACCTGGATGGCTCAGTTGGTTGAGCGTCCAACTTTGGCTTCAGGTCATGATCCACAGATCATGGGTTTGAGCTCCACATTGGGCTCTGTGCTGACAGCTTAGAGCCTGGAATCTGCTTTGGATTCTGTGTTTCCCTCTCTCTCTGTCCCTCATCCACTCGTGCTCTGTCTCTGTCTCTCAAAATTAAATAAACATTAAAAATTTTAAAATAAATAAAAATAAAAAGCTATATTCCTGTGGGTTTTTGTATAAAACTAGTGAAGATGAGAATAAATTCTAGTAATATGCTGTTAACTACACATACTGAACAATTCCCCATACCACCTCCCCGGCAGCTCCCCTGATCTTCATCATTCAAATGAACAGCCACAGTGGACCTCTCTTCTGAAAGGAGGCCTTACTTTAGAAGAACCAGCATAATATTTGTGTTGATTTTCAAAATCCTGTTAAGTATTTGTTTAGGAAACATGTATCAAACACTTAGTGTATTAGGCAAGATGCACAAACTGCTATAATAAACAACTCCAAAATTTCAGCTCCTTTCAAACAATATAAGCTTTTTTTGTGCTCATATCACAGTGTAACATAAGTCAACAGGAAAGCACTACTTTCTGCAGAAATCTATACCCAGATTCACTTTATCTTGGGGTTTATGTTCTGTGGGTCCTCTGTTCACCAAAGGGAAAGACAGAGAGGAGGAGGAATGTTTCATAAAGTTATATAAAGGCTGGGTATGGAAGCATGTTACACATCACTTATGCTCACATTCCTTGGTTTGAACTCAGGTAAGTGGCCACACTTAACTTCAAAGGAGACTAGAAAATGTAGACAAGTTAAAGACTTAAAGAAGAAGAGGATGCTGACAATTTCTGCCACACATACTACGTGCCCTCCTCTCAAAGAGTTGGATATTTCCTCTAATGAAGGAATAAAGTATTGTACATTCCATAAGGAAGGTATTAAAATGCCCAAGAGGAAAAGAAGCAACAGTCAGGTCCACTTGGAAACAAGCGGTATTGATCAGAGAAGGTTTCATAGAAGAGAGTGACATTTGACTAAAACTTTCTGATAAGATTTTTCTCAGCTAGAAGGTGAGGTGGGCACACTAGAAAGAACAAAAGCATAGCAACACAACAAAAGACAGGGTGGCCCAGCAAGGCCATGCATCCTGAGAAGATGAAGGGGAAGTGGTGAATAATGAGGCTAGAAAATTACATTGAGATCAGACTGTGAATGGCTTTAGATGTTATGATAAGGAAATTGGATTTGTGTATATATACAACAGTGCACCTTTGCAGGTAGTTTTAGCAGGGAGTAGCATTAACATATATGTGTTTTAAAATGGTACATACATTCACTTAACAATTACTAAACATATCTATGTTCTAGATGCCGTACTTGTTGCTGGGAATACAAATGCAAAACAAGAAACATGTCTCCCTCTCTCTCTGCCCCTTTCTCCCTCCCTCCCCCACCTTTCTCTCTCTCTCTCTCTCTCAAAAATAAATAAACATTAGAAAGCAAATAAATTTACTTGTACACTTGTACTTTAGAACTTAAACCTTTCCTTATCCTTTAGGGTTCTTTCTGTTTCTTAAGGTTCAAACTCACTCGTTCTTTATCCTTAGATTATAAATACATTCAGGTGTCACAAATCCTGTACAATATTTACTCTTCTTTCAACCAGGTTACTGCTTTCTCTGGTTCCTGTTAGATTTTGCCCATAGCTTTTGTCCCAAAATGGACCCTTAAAATTTCTGTAATAGTCAAATTTAATGGTTATGTCAGTTTTCTCCACTTTTTAAAAAACTGCTAATGAGCCACATCTTCATCAAAGTGATCTCCTAACTCTAACAATTCTTTGTCGAACTTTTTTGGCTGCAGTCTCTTCTACCCACTTTTTACTTTTTAGATTTCTGCTCCTAGGCAGTCTATATAGAAGATCTAAAATGTAATCCATATGTCTATCATAGCTCTAGTACTAGACCCTCTCCTGATCATCAGAACTCTTTTTCTGATCACTTCCACAGAGATACCTCCCCATAGATATTTCAAAATCAGGTCCATGATTGAACTCCTAACCTTTCCCTTGAACCTGATCCTCTTCCCTTGGTATTTTCTGTTTTCTCTCAGGTTGGACATCTTTGTGACACTCTCCTCCAAATATTATCCTTATGCAGTATACCTAATTGGCTAGGAGTTCCATCAGCTTCTACTCCACTATTATCTCTAGAGTCCATCTATTCCTTTCCATTTACATTGCCAATATTCACGTTCAGGCCCTTATGTCTTTTCACTTTAAGAAAGGAGTTCCTATTTGATCTCTGCACTTTTAATCCTATCCCCTCCAATGAATCCTCTAGACCATTGGTTTTTAGTAGGGCCAATAACATCTATATACTGTTTTTTAAGGAGACTCCAAAGCAAAGATTGAAACAAAAATGGTTAGCTGTGTTGATAACAGCTTGGCAAAACAACAGAGGAATCGGAACAATGAGTGTTTATATGTGTGGAATTGAAATGGATGTATTGTGTAGGGAAAGAAGCAGAGCCTGGAGAGGACTGTTAAGTCTGGGGGTAGGAGGGGTTGGAAGAGTCAAGGGATTGCAAGTTGTGTACAAGGTTAGTGGAAGATGTTAAGTATTTTTGTAAATGGTGTGCTTTATAAGTAGATCCTTCTGTAAAGTCCAAAGGGAATGATCATGAATCATAAGAATACATCTTACCACTTACCAGTTGTGTTCTTTGATATCGATATTTGTGGTACATCTAATGAGATTTAGTGTCCTCATCTGTAAAGTGGGACTGACACCTTTTAGAGAATATGAAATATTTTAGGATAAACTAAATCATGTATGAATGACTATACATACTTCCCTATTCACATTTAAATAAAATCAGAAAGCAGTCAGAAAGAAAAAAAGTTTCTTCCAAATTATCTTAATAATCGATGAGGGTTTATTTTAATGACTCAATTTGAATAAATGAATTCTCTTCGAGTGAATTCATTCAGATTCTTCGTTGAGAGCACA